>CALZFC010000005.1:2147500-2285000 GCA_945643635.1 Allodiplogaster sudhausi
TACTTGTAACATTAAAAGGCACTTGATAAGACAAAAGGATAATAAATATGAAGTCTGAAACTGCAATTTAAAGTTATACTGTTCGAGCAAATGCCTTCATAAATTTCACTGACACTAAGACACATTTACGCACTGCGAATTGTGGTGTTCCTGCACCACTAAATTCACAAATTTTCCGTTTTGGTGAATATTCATTATCTTGACATTTTAATGCTCAATTATGGTGAAAACCGAGAGCCTGAATCCAAATATGCAAACCAAATCGACGTGCGGTTATCGAGAAACGCACAAATTTGATCGGACATTTTGGAACTTTCCGAAAGTTCCGAAAGTTCCTGCACCCCTGGTTGTTGAGCGGTACTGTATTTGCGCAGATATCCATTTAAAAAATGTTTTCAGACAGTTATAAAAGTAAAGACTTGCAAAAAGATATTTGAACACCTTTTACAAATAGATTTCAACAGGATGTTTTTCAACGAACTTTTAGCGGTAGAAACATCGTCGTAAACGAGGGATTTCTCATCAGAAAGCATCGGAAAAATTGAGCAGTTGTTAGGCATTCGTTCTCTTCTCTTTTCGCGAAGATTTCTTCACGAATAACATAAAGCGTCTTCTCCAGGAGAAGAACAGCGAAGAGTGAGACGATGAGAGAGAAGATCGAAATGGGCGAATAGACGAGAACCAATTTTGAATTATTGTCGGAGTGCGGAAGGCGACTGTCGAAGAATTCGTCCTGCAAAAGAAGACCATTCTTGACTTCCATCACAAGACACTTCATAGCAGTCGAGTTTAGCTTAGCCTCACCATGGAATACATAATGGGAACTGTTGTGTGGAAGTCCAGAATGCGTGCCGAGCTGTACTCGAACTTTTCTAGTGCTCCGTCAATCGTGCCATCGTGGATATGACGAAGAATGCCATCCCAGCCGCCTCGTTTGGGATAAAGATCGCCTGTAACAAACATATGAATGTATGTACATAGTATGTATAGTGTGAAATTACTCAACAGGACAAATATTTTTATATCTGAATTTGATAAACATATATCATTTGTGATGTGCATGGAAATCCATGCCATAATCAGGGTGTTGTCTGATCAGTGGCCGGCCAAAGCCGCCCAGCCGTGCGAAGGCGACCCAGACATCCACGAAGATACCGACGAGGAAAAGGTCGGTCCGTTGGGTGCGGAAGAAGAGTGGCAGTGCCTCATTCACGTACCCGAGACGCAGCGGCTCCTTTAAGATCAGCTATCGCAAGAGAAAACATTTGGCAATCCCTGTTCAGTATGATGTACATATTGCTCATATATGCATGTACATACCATTCCCTTATTGTCGCCATCTCTCCCAAGTCTGCTTGACGCAAGCCAAGACGATGATTCATTAAATTGGTGATGCTGCATCGGAAGTCTAGAAAAAAATATCTAACGACTATCTAGATAGGCTTTACCAAAGAGAATGAAAAAAAAAATCAAAAGGGAAGAAGACACATAAATTTTTCATTATAAATATCGAAACTCTACATGCAACGTTTCCTTGGATATACTGAATGAGCGAGCTACTTGAAGCGAGGGCGTTCTTGTGGTGACTCGATCTCAACGAGACCTTAGGAAAAGGAAAAAGGGGAGCAATTGAAAGAGAGATGGATAAGCCAACCAAGAGCTAAGAGTATGAAAAGTGACAGAAGGAGATGCAATTTGATAGTGTCTGCGAGAGAAGTGGCTAAAACCTCCAGAACGCGTGGCTCTTGATCATTGATTCGTAAGCAACTTGAAGATATTATAGAAAGTGCGAGGAGTTCCTCAATTCGTTGATCTGTTAAACATTTCTTTATCCACTATGCGGGGCAGCTTATTCGTAGAATGAGATGTCGATGACAAAGAAAGGCACGACTTCAATGGCAATCTTCAGAAGGTAATATTATTCCCATGCTGGTGAAAGAAGTACTCGAGTCCACAATTCACAGAATCAATTTTTCGTTCGATTGAATGCATTTGAGTTGTGTATTTGTAAAGCAAACCTTCTGTTTAAAGCAATATTTCAGAATATTTTGATAATGGAAGCGTAAAAGAAAGAGATCTTAGTTGATACAAGATCTCTCCTCGTCCGGATATTTGAATGCCATGTTGAGAACTCCAGCATCGAAGACCTGTTCAGGCTTGGAAGAGCGAGTGACAAAGGAGTCGGGGACACGCAGAGTCACCTTCCTCTTGCAGGGCTGAAGACAACAATGTCATAGTGGACAGTGGCTGACATTAATATGCTCATAAAAATGTGGAATTCATTTTTCTACCGAACAGAGCGGTAAATCTGCATGTTCAGTCATAAAGAGAAAGAGCATTTGTTGCTTTGGTCAGAGCAATTGGGCGAAGAGATGGGGGAGTCGGAAAAACAAAACTTAATCCGGTTACCAGAAAGAAACGCAGTTTTAGAACAAGCATTGCATCAATTTGGGGAATCCCTGGCGAGTTCTACGGAGATTCGAAAGGTAGGCGAGGGTGAATGAAACAAACAGAGCATGTTCATCAACCGTTGTACCTTGATTCCATCTTCGCAGTCGTGGTAGACCTTGAACTTGACATTCATCTTGAATAGGCTTCCAATTCCTCCGCTCAGCATAAAGTGGCCGGTTCCATTCGTGGTCGTCTGTGCCAACTGGTCGTCGCGGCCTGAAATGGCTCTTCAATGCAATGGAATATTGCAGGTAGGAATTTTATATCTTCACTTTAATATAATTAACAATAAGTAATTCGGATTCGTAAATTCCGATCTAGATTTAGTATATAGTGAGCAAATAATGGTGCTGCTATGCTACATGAGGTCAACTTTTTTTTCGGTGATTTGACTATGTTCACCATTACTGTAATATTACATACACACACACATACCGAGAGTGTTCTTGTCCCACAGTTTGACGACGGTGTTGCGGAGAGGCTTATTTCCACAGAGCAGCTGACCCTTCACTGCCACAGACTGCTGATAGAAGGAAGCAACGGGCAGTGCCAAGAGAACAGCGAGCAGGAGGGAAGAGGGCATTCTGCTTGGCATCATAGTTCGTAAAACGGCGCATTTATATGTGAAAATCAGCAAAGGCTCGTAAATTTACATGCAATGTGTGTATGGCGATGAAAACTGAACAAACAATCAGTGGAATATGGATCCAGAATCCATGGAATTTTTTGCAAGACCTTCATGAATAGCGTACCAAAAAAAGGACTTTGAATGTTGTAAGACTGTATTCATTGAAACGAGGCAACGATTCGAAAGCTGGATGAAAATAAATCGATAGAGGCACTAACACAGGCAGTTCACCTGTGGGAAACAACGTACACATCGAACGACCACAGGCTTAGTGAAGCGCGGTCGATTAGAAAAGAACTGGCCGAGGATGTATGTACGCTTGTGATTCAGACACACTCTTTCTTTTTTCTATCTTTCTCGCTCTTTCTCTCTCGGTTTCTCTGCTTCGCGATCAAACTTGACAACAAGTTACTCTCTCTCTCTCTCTCTCTCTATTTACTCTCTCTCTCTCTCCTCATCTCTCGTTCTCTCACTGTCCTGATGCTGACTCACCTCACCTTGGCCGACTATACTCGCTCTCATGCCTTATTCTGGCCGTTATTATTTACATGCAACGGCCTTGGGCGAGAACCCACAGACGTTATGAGTCACCATTACTTAAATATCAATAGTTATGTTAGGAAACGGAATTACACAGAGAGAAAAAAGAGAGCTATGTAGATAGAGAGAGAAATAGAGACAGAGAAAGAGAGAAAGAGAGACAGACAGATAGAAAGAGGAAAAGAGAGAGACTGAGCGAGTAAGAGACGGAAAATGAAGAAAAGACAGATACGAGAGATGGAGAGCGATGAAAGTGAACAGGTAATCTTGATATGCTCGAGAAACAAGAAAATATATCTTCAGTTCCTGAAAAACTCATGATTTTCTCCTTAAATTCGCTCCTTCCTCTGCTTCGCTTCCTTCGCTTCCTTCTTCTCCACCTTTCTGTCCACTTCCATCATTTCCTTCAACTCGGCCATAACATCAAAGTACACGTGATTTTATAGCCTCCATTCTGATTGCACAATTGAAACGAGATGGAACGGACTACGAGCAAATGCTTGTGATTTCAGATTCCTTTTCTTCTTTGAAAAAAAGGGTATGTGAAAAGCTTTCAGAAATACGAATATAGAAGAAGTTTCTTATAAGTGGGTGAAAACTCAGACTGAACTAGTAGAAAACTATATAACTTGCATTTCTCAGCACTATCTACGATGGCCGAGACCGCATTCGACTATTCACATTTACATATGAACGTATAAAAGTAGTGTCTTCTTTTCAAGTGACCACAGCTTTCTTTCCGCGAAAGGTGAGCATCATTATTAAAGAGAGACCGAGAGAGGGGGAAAGAAAGAAGCAGTATGGAGGGAGAGAAAGAGAGAGAGAGAGAGAGAGAGAAAGAGAGAGAGGAAGAGGAAGAGAGGGCGAGAGGCAGAGTCAGGGAAAAGGAAGAACACAACTTGCTGGTCTCGACGGGCTTGTCGCAGTTCTTTTTCTGCAGCAACGTAATTGCCAGTTGAGCACCGCAAAACATGAACCGAAGACCGATTTACTTGAGAAAGTGCATGAAAATAACAGTTAGTTCCGCCTTGCGTCCACTCCATGGAAGGTTCGCTCTTTTCTCGCTCTTTTCTCGCTTGAAACATTCCTCATTTGGAGACAGTTCGTCTTCAAAAGTGTTGAATTTTCGTAAATCAATTGCTTTGAAATATTCCATTATATTATTAAAGTGATCTGATCCAAAAACAGGCTGTTTTCGAATGCTCCCTTCAATTCTGCTCCTCTGCTTCTGCATCTGTTCGCTGTGTTTTCTCATGGAGGCTGCTCCTGGAAACGACAACTCCACGGATGCTGAGGAATCTTCATTGTTTAAGTTGTTCCCCTTTTAAGTCTTTATTGAATGGCCAAGGAAGAATAAGCATGAATTGTTTTAGAAAAGTGGTTCCTTTTCTATACGGTGATTAACATTTCTTGATACATTTCCGGCACGCGGTCAAAGAATTCTCTGCTCAAGAAAAGCACGAAGATACGACGCCCGCCAATTCATCCAAGGCTCTTCTTGATGTTAGCCTTCAAGCTCTATCATACAGACAAGCTTGTTCATTTCAGATCTTTCGCAATCGAACACTTTCACTTGACGAGAGGCGACAACAAATAGTTGAGCTAGTGGGAGATGATGCAGAAGCCGTTAAGGTAGCTTATAGTTTTTTTTAAACTCGCTTTATACGCCTAGAATTTCTGCTTATGTTAGAAATAAAGGTAATGTCCATGCAGATTATGAATAAAGATTCTCCCTCTCCCCTACACAGACCGCTCTAACACATATTTGGAAGTCACGCGCGGAACGAATGGCGAGATTGAGAGAGCACGCGATCAAAGCAGCAGCCAGCTTCTCCAGCCAAGTCCAAGCTGCTCTCGGACGCATTCTCGACGTTGTGGCGGTTGGACAAATACTCTCTACACCAACCAAATTCCCTTTATTCTCCTTAGTTTTATCCTAATCTATCCCTGCAGTCTCTCTTTTTAATACCTCTTTCCATCTCTCTCTCTCTCTCTCTCTCTCTCTCTCTCTCTCTCCCTGTCTGACAGTCTACTCTTACTTCCATTCACTTTCCCTACTTCTCTGATGCTCTCATCCCCACAATCCCATTTCAGGACACGACCCTTGGCTCGTCAGCCAAGCACAACCGAATCTCGGTGATTGCGTATTCCCTTCCAGCAAAGGAACAGGATGATCTTCGCCTCGCCGCCCTGCAGCTCAAGTCACTCAACATTGGATGTCCTTTTCAACAATTAAAAAAGAGATATAAAAAGATTATTACATAGTTGAGACTCGAGAACGGTCAAGTTTGTTTCAGAAAAGAATCGATGAGTTCATCGAAGACAACACACGACGAAGTGTCCGCTGGCCGTTCAGACAATGACCACGGGAAAGAGCAGGAGGCCATGCCATTTTGAATCTGTGGAAATATGTTACATTTCACATGCTGTTGTTCTCTGCTCACTGCTTTTCCAGAATTGTACATTAATTCCAATCCTCTAAAAATCATTGATCGAGAAGGGCATAAGTTTCGTGAAATTACAACTGTTGCACCTGCACATGTGCATAAATGAGTTTCTTAGCAATCCGATGCTAACTTATTCTGTTAGAATCCATTTCTGAAGAAAATATTAAATGCAACGGTATGTCGCAAACGCGATAGGCGCCTAATTTGGAGTGAAGAGATGAGAAAATGATGCGGGAGAGGGCGAAGAATGATCTCTCATGCGAAGAGCGCGATCGCGGGTCATTCTACCCTGGTCACATTCACTTCCCGCCAACAGGGGCCGCTCTTTGATTAGGTGTGAAATTTGCTGCGCGCAGAATTGCGTGGCTGCTTGACCTGTGTTCGAGGGAGAGGGAGAGAGAGAGAGTCGTCAGTTCGAGTTGCTCGCTTCTCGGAGCAACCACATTCATATTTCGCTCATCTTCTTCGGCGTAAAAAAATATTGTATTGTTGTTGGCATTTATTTTCTTATTCAATATCTGTAAATCTGGCACCTATTCGTACAACTGTTTGATAATCAGGCGCTTTACATATTCATCTATTACTTTTGTGCTTGCTTCGTGATCATTACATTGTTGTCTTTTATTTAGGCGACATTATGGATGAACTGGAATTCGTCTTCTTTCCTCGTCATGTTCTCAGCAGCCAACTAAACTTCATCGAAGCAGACACGAGAGAAGACACTAAGGTTCGAAAGCGGTTCTTTTCCCTGACAATAAAGATACATAGCAAGTCTCTTTTTGCAGACAATCAACAAGCACAGCTTCAGCGCTGGGTCCGTTGAAGATATTCGAGCGTTGAAGGACCCATTTGACGAGAGCGACACGAAGGTTTGTTGGGTGAAAGAGAGAGAGAGTGAGAGAGAGAGAGAAGGAGAGAGAGAGAAGGAGAGAGAGGGAGGGAGAGAGAGGGAGGGTTGTCATGCTGACTTACATCATTACAGACTATCAATAAGCATCTACGATCGGCCGAGTCCATTGAAGATATTCGAGCGTTGAAGGACCCATTTGACGAGAGCGACACGAAGGTTTGTTGGGTGAAAGAGTGAGAGAGAGAGAGAGAGAGAGACAGGGGGAGGGTTGTCATCCTGAGTTCCATCATTACAGACTATCAATAAGCATCTGCGATCGGCCGAGTCGAGCAATGAGATCAACGAGTTGCCAGACTCAGCCGACAAAGAAGTCCAGGTAAAGGAGAAATTGAGATCTGTAGAGAAGGGGGGGGGGGCGGGGGCTATGAAAAGATGCGCGAAACGAGAAAGATAAGGGAACAGAGTTTTCAGTTTATAATTTAATTCCTTCAGTGTTTCGCCGGCACATTCAGCATCTCTTCTGAAAACTATTCTGTGGAGGAACTGAACATGAGGTGAGATCATCCATTTTGTCTGCAAAAACTTGTTTAATAAAACTGTCTTGTACTTCGTAACTGTCTCGTTCATTCAGATTCGAGGATCTGCACACGTCCAGTGTAAATGGTGATGCTTCAGTTATGGGCTCGGCGGACGCATCCAGTCCACGTCTGTCTATTGTTTTCAGAGTTTAATTTATTTGAAAATATATGTTAACTATAAGGAATGAATTTAGGTTGAAGTGTTATAATCGTCTTCTTTGAGTGACCTCTCCTTTTTCTTTTTCAGCCTCTTACACAAGACAAGCCAGCAACGACAGTGTTTTGGATGCGCTGGCCGAGGCAGCGCGCCGCCAAGACCAACAGGTTCACTAGCCTCTTTGGAATTGGGTAGATTCAAGAGTGTAGATCTTGAGAGAACTTCAAACGTATGAGATTAATGTAATCAAAATGCTTTTTTTTAGATGATCAAGATGGAGCAGACTTTGGCCGAGCTGAAGGAAATGATCGAGGCGGACAGAAAGGAGAGGAAAAATGAAGAGGAAAAGAGGAAGGCAACGCGAGAACGAAGTGGTGAAGAGCCTGATGAGGACGATGACGAGGAGGAGGTCTGGACGCGCAAGTGTCGCCTGGCTCAGAATCAGGTGCAGCAACGAAGAGAGATCTCTTTTTAGCTTTATGAAAATAAGCAGTATTCAAAAAGTTGATGTCTGGACTAGAATTTACTAACAAAATGTATAAATGTACTCTTCATTTCAGCTCGCCGAGTTGTCGCGATTCATTGACGAATTGGTCCGTGAGAAGGAGAGCCTTGAGGACAAGCTGAAGAGAGTGTACACCATATCCAAGGTTTGTACATACATTACATTTCTATGCCTATATTTGTAACGGTGAGGTAAAATGAATTTTGTTTTATATTGATTAAACTAAATTCTCATACAAAATAGTTTTCTAGGGTGGCGCCAAGACGTCCGGCTACCAGGAGAACCGGCACAACCACATGGCATCGTCAGCCAACCGAAATGAGCCGCAGAACCATGTCTCTGTGCCAGAGCATCTGCAACGCGATCCCTCAGCTCCTCTTCTGCCTCCGCCAGGCTCTTATGGGCCACCCCCGGGACACATCCAGACATATCCACCAGCTATGGTCCCTGGCACTCCGCGATTCCACATTGAACAGCCGATCCACCTCTCCCAACCTGTCGAGCACCATCTTCCGGGAGGACCTCCGCCCAATCTGCCGGGATACCCGAACAGCGCGTATGATTTTGAAGGTAATGGAATGGCAGGCGGGCGATATGCCGCACACTACTTCCCCAATTAACACTCACATCTGTTGCGCTGTTGTCCTCTTGATCTACTAAGCAGGACATTCTCCATCATTCTTTCTCATATTGTATTTAGTTTATTATTGTTATTTCATTTACAATATTACATCTCACTTCAGCACTTTTACTAAACATAAATCTTATGTTAGTGCCCATGCGATAAACAATTAAATTGAGAAATGTCATGTTTTGTGCAGTACATTTAGAGTGTGCAAGTTTGTGCTGCCAGAGGGTGGATAATAGGGGCAGCGACAACTCGTTGCTGTTCTGTGTGACTTTTCTGCCAGGCCGCGTGCCGCTCTTGTTTGCATACATTAAACTACATAAAATATAAATGAACGAGAAAGTGTCCAAGCGTGCTTTGCATTGAATGGTAGAATTGGTGACGGCTGAGGAATGCACAACTGTCCAATATTTGTGTCCCTCCAGTAAAAGAAGAACACATGAGAATGAATTGGTTGTTCTCAGGCGGTGGACTGAAAAGGAGATCCCCCAAGTCCCCTTCTGTTAGACGAGAAGGAAAAACAATAATTCATGTGAGCTCCGTGAAACATCTAGAGTGGCTCGAGGAACTTGGATGTGCATTTGTATGCGTCGACTTCTTCTAAATTGAAGTGAAGACATGTCGAGTGGAGTCTTGCCTCCACTCTACATTGGCTACGTCGGAGAGTCGAAGATCTATCGACAGCGAAATCCCTTCACCGGCAGCTTCAATGGCATCACCATTGAGCCGTATCGTCTGCTCTGTGAGCTACTGAAATGCAGACTGGAATTCGTACGGCAACAAGCTGGTGAACTTTCTGGTTTCTTCAATTACCCACGACTGCGGATATCTTTTTTTACCAAATATCATTTCGCAATCACAGTTTCCTAATAAAATAGTGTATTTTGTGCAGAGAGCGAGCATGACCTGGCTGCCGGCACTTACTCGGAGACATTTGCTGCCATTGAACGCGGCGATGTCAACTCTTCTCTCTGGGGAGCTGGCGACGCTACCTCAGAAGTCGTTAGGCGATTCCGCTACGCTACCGCAGAAGCAGAATCGGTTGGAAATGGATTGTCCATAGTTTACAGTAACTCTTTCTGCCTCCTCTCCAGTACCAATTCTACGCGCCCGTGAGTGGGCTGCGCGTGCTGACGCTGACTGCTGTGAGACGGCTGCTCATCTACACTCCCGAGTGCATCGCAGCCATTCTCTTCGCCGCCTGCGTCGTCTCGCTTCTTCGTCAGCTTTGTCTTCTCTTACATCAAAGAGGTGCCTTCTTTGTCTTGTTAAACATGTCTTTTTAATGTATTTTATTTTACATTGAAAGACATCCCTAGTGAGAAGAATTAATTTGGCTGCACCAAGCATGCAGGCTCACTGAGATCTTCGCTCCCTCTGATGTGGACAGTCTACGGCCTTTACATTCTTCTTTCGCGATGTTTCGTCGACTTTTACCAGGCCATGTTTAGCGGAAACACGATGATTCCTGTCAGCGCAACTTTGTTAGTTTGAATAAAAATTCAAACTTGCATATGTGATATAAAAGTGCATCCCTCCAAATCTTCAGGAGTTTCGTAGAAATGGTCTCGCTCTTGCGCGGCGGGAGACTTCGGCTGTTAGCACTCGGAGATACTCTCACTCAAGCAGAAGAGGTATGTACATATGTAGTATGTACATATATGTATGTATGCATATCCAGCGGAACTCAAACTTAAAAGCCCTCTTTCCATCTTGAATATTCGAGAGCATTCATCAACTATTTAAGCATACTATAATTGTATTTGAAGGAAGATTACTACCTGGGAGACTCAGGCAGACATGTCGAGTTCATGAGTGAGCCGTACGACATGCTGCGTGAGATGTGTCAGTCTGCAGCAGATAACCGGGCGGCAGTCGGTCGTGTCTATGAGAGCGACATCGTCAAGCTCAATCTGCTAAGGAAACCATGCGTACTGCAATTGTCAGTCTCTCTCTCTCTCTCTCTCTCTCTCTCTTTCTCTCTCTCTCTGTCTCTTGTACATTCGTCCTTCAACAAAACGGCGTTTCGTATTTGCTGGAGTGACTCGATTCTTCTGAATTGAAGAGTTGCTCGTGACAACACATCATATCCGCCCGGTACTACTTTCACTATGTTGGATGGCAGCCGACAGAAGCTGCAGCTCTTCCCACGCAACACAACGCGGCGGGTCGTCGAGCTCTTTCAGGACATCTTCTTGAAGCTCTTCCAAGACCAGCACGTCTGTACTTTCTATCCTTTATTATTGATTCAATGAATTAATTTTTTTCCTTCAAAATATTTATTTGAATTTTTGCACTCGAGGTCTTTTGAGATCAAGACCATTTGGATCACACGATTCTGCAGCACTTTTCGGTTCATACCAAAAGAGCGTCTTATGACTGCAACATTTAGAGAGATCAGGTTTCTTCTAGCAACATTTTCCCACATTTCTTCACATTTTTGTTACAATTTCTCTCGTTTCTGCAGTCTCCAGTCGTCTCTGACACTTCTCTACGTCATGGCTCCTCTCTACGGAATTTCCTGCCTTATCTTCAGCATCGAAATAATTTGTTCGAGATTTTCTTGTTTTGAATCATTTCTTCAGTGCATTCGCTTGTTGGTTGGTCGATGTGTTTCAAGAATTATGACTAAGTTCTGAAGAAAGAAGGACTTTTGTGATCTACCAGTTTACAAGCGTCAAATTCATACAAGATTTCTTCAATAGCTAGTGAAGACTTCACAGTGTGGAGCATTCAGCAAATATTTAAGGATTAGAAGCAAAAAAAAAAATCAAAAGTTGCACCAACGAATTGAATGGCTATATATTTAATGACGTGGGTAATATTTTTCAACTAATAGCAGGCTGCCTAGTAAATTACTATATATACAAATACTTTGAACAATTGGAATTACACACGTTGGAAGAGATCATATGACACATAGCACACAGAAATGTTTGTTATGGATGAAGCTCTAAGATATGCATTTCATGTCAATGTTAGTGTCAGTACTCTGTGTTAGCGACGATTATTTTGTATACGGTATGATAATTTTGTACTTTCATCTATTTTTTGAGGCAGTAAAATTGATCAATCGAGATTTGTTTGTTATATTTAGAATGGATAAAAATGAATTAGCTGAGAAGACGTCGACGCCAGACATCGTCATTCGAGGCGGCGGTGGTGGGCTCAATGAAACGAGGATTGCGCCGTTGAGGAGGAGGCGGCTCGATGGCAAGGGGATTCGAGGGCAGAAGGGGAAGGGAGAAGCCGCGAGGGGAGAGAAGACGGGAAGACTCCTCGAAGTCGTCGCTGTCCACTCGGCGCACTCCCGATCCCAGGCCAGCCGGAGGCAGCATCAGAGCGCCCAGCTCAGGCAGTTTGAAGAGACTTTGTGCAGCAGACAGATCAATACCGGGCAGTCCGAGAAGTACGCCGCCGTGAGAGCCAAGCTCAGGCAGCTCATGAGGTGGCTGTGGCAGCAGTCGCAGGTCAGGCCTCTCTAACCGGTCCGCTCGATGCCGCTCCTTGACAGGGTACTCGGAGGTGCGGTCCAGTTTCGCGGCCGAGCTCGCTCGGCCGGCGCCGGCGCGGCGAGCCGCAGCAGCCGCGAGTAGCCTGATCCGTGGCGCAGAGACACGCTCAGTCGGCGTCGCGGCTGTCTCGGCAGGAGACTCGGCCTTCTCGAAGGCTGGACGCAGGACAGCGGCGCGAGCCTCAAATAAAGAAATTATGGCTTCTGAAAGGCCACTAGTGTAAGTTGAGGAAGGGTCTTACCTTAAGCAGTTCTTCCTCTCGCTGCCGCTCCAGTCTCTCGAAAGCGCGCTCTCGACGACGCTGCCATTCCTTTAGAAAGGTGACTCTCTTTTTGGTATAGCATTCTAGTACATATGTACATATGTATGTATGTATGTATGTACCTAAGTCGATGAATGCACTTGGTTAAAAAAGAAGTAAATTATACTCATTTAGTAGCTGACCCTCCTCCTGGCTCGTTCCTCCCTCTCGATCCGTTCTCGCATGCGTTGCTTGCGACCGCGTCGCGTGCGTCCCTCCTCCTCTTCTTCTGGGTATTCCGTCTCGTCGTCCGCTCTGTCGGCGGCCGCATCTTTTGTTGTGTCCTAATCAATGTCTCAATATTTCTTCTATATCCTGAATAAAAATGTTTAGCATGAATAGTCGAATAAAATATGCAAAGAGAAATGCGTAAACCACTGATTCAGAACCTTGAGCCACCTGCTGCCGCCTCTCTTGCGATGCTCCACTTCCGCTTCTACTCCTTCTTCTAATTCTTCTTCATAGTCATCATCTTCTTCTTCAATTTTGATGTTTTCCTTTGCTTGGCGAGTTGTTTGCTTGAGCCTGAGAGCTTCCGCTGCCTGCAGGAAATGCTTATAATTAGATGTAATTGCCGTATTTTATTATTTGCTATTAAAACATGAGTTTTCGTTTAATAATACCTGTAGCTTTGCCTTTCGTTGCTCGCGTTCCTGCTGCGTGTTCTTCCATCTTTTTGCGACCTGGAGAAATAATCTAAGCTGATCGGGGACGAAAGAAGAGAATGATGAAACGGAGAGTTGAAATGGTTACCAACTTCTTCAGCATCTTTCTCTTCCTTTGTAAGTTCTCCATTGAATCGACGCCGCCTTCTCTCGCTGCTCTCCTGAATTTGTCAAGGACCAAATATTTTGCTGCTCTTCAATATTAGTGTTTACATTATACAACAGTTAATAGAATTACTTGTAAGCAGACTGTAATGATATCTGACCTTCGTGTTCTTCTCCTTCTTCCCGCCTCCCTCCCTCTCTCGCGCCGTCATAGTTCTCGCTCCTCTGGCTCGGGCTTTCTTCTTCTCTTCGGGTGCCGGCGGATCGTCGACAGTCGCCTCGCCGTAGCCTGTTATTTATTCATGTAATGGTTAATACTATAACATTACCAAAATGCATGTCTGCTAAAATTGATATATGTAGTTTAGCGATGAGTACCTTCATTGGTGAGTCTTAACAGCGTGGCAACGGCGGACTCCGGCATGCGTTGCTTGTCGCGTCGCGGTTGCTTCGTGGTCGTTGTTGTCCGAGGCCTTATAGTCGTGGAAGGTCTGCCCTCGTTCGCCTTAGCCAACTCGTCTGCGAGCCGGAGTCGCAATCGACTCTTCGTTCGAAGATCGGCACCGGCGCCTTGCGTAGAGGTTGTACTCGAATTCAACTCCTTTTCGTCGTTCGACACTCCTTTGGTGGTCTTCGAGAGCTTCTTGACCTTTTTGACCTTCTTTTTCTCGGTTTCTTTCTTGACGCGCCCTACTTTAGAACGCGCGGTTCTCGCGCGCGCCCTCAGCCTCCGATTCTTTGCCTTGGTCTTCTCTTCCTCAATCTCTTTGAGATTATCACCCTCCGTAGCCTCGCCCTCATCGCTGTTCACATCTACCGTTTTACTGACTCTCTTCTGCTTCTTCTTCTCTTTCTTCGTTGCCTCGGCCAGTAGCTCATCTTCAACACTTTCCGTCGCATCCACGTCTACTTTCTTGCTTTGGAGGACTCGCTCCTTTGGATGTTTGGCTGTAGACTTTGTACTGATCTCCTCACTGCTCACATCCACAATCACTGCTTTTGTGCTCTTCTTCTCCGTCTCCACCAGAATGTTCTCCTCTTCTTCATCATCGTCAAAATCCAAGTCCTCCAGCTCGACTTCCTTTTCGTCTTCTTCCTCAACGACGTCTTCATCTTCTTGTTCTTCTGTCTTTTCTTCTAGCTTCTCCTCCGCCTCTTCCAACTCCTCGCTCTCCTTCAGTGGCTCTTCCAACAACTGCAGCTCCTCCTCCTCCACCTCGTCCTCGTTTTCCTCGTCTTCGTTCATCTCAGCATTCGCCTTCAATCAATGTTAACTGTGGAATTGTCTAAAGTGAAGCATAAAATATTTAATTATTTCGAAAGTTTAAACAATTAGCAATAACGAGAAAAGAGAAAAAATACTGACTCTCTCCTCTTCCTCCTCTGCCTTCCTCCTGCCCTCCATGGCCTTGGCTGCCCTTGCTCTCCTTTTCTCCTCCCTTCTCTTCTCCTCCTCCGCTGCCTCCTCCTCTCGCTTTCTCTGCTTCTCTTCCTTCTCCTCTCTCTTGATTCTCTTCTGCTCCTCCAATGCCTCGTTCCTCTTGATGATCTCGTCTCTCTTCGCTGCCTGCAGTCTCTCCTTCTTCTCTGCGTCTCTCCTCAGCTGCTCTCTCTTCTTGTCCAAGTCGCTCTTCTTTCTGAGGGGAGCGCTGAATGTCTTCACGGGTTCCTGCGACTCTTCGGCCTCTTTCTTCTCGTGAAGTCGAAACTTCTCACTATAAGATGAATCTTTCTTTATGGGTCTCTGAATGGTGAATTGCAAAAAGGTAGTAAACAGTATTTTGTCAAAATAGTTGGAAAGCTAACAGTCTCTGGTGGATGGCCGCAGCAGCCGCGGCCTTCTCCTCCTCGAGTCGCGTGGACCACTTCTTCTCGTTGCTGAGCAGTGCCTGTCTGAGTGCGATGAGTCCGCTCTCGTCCTGCTCCCTCCGCTTCTCTGCATCCAGAAGGAACTGCCGCCTCTCTCGCTTCTCCAATCGCGTTAGCATCTGACACCAAAGGGCGATTAGAGAAGAAGTTTAAGAAATTTTATTCTTAATTGTCCAGCATCTGACACGATATTTGCTTAAATATATCTGGTCATGCATTCATAAAGCAGGTTTTATTTTTTCTGCTATCTATTGGTTTGCACTACGTGAAATTAGGGGGGAGGAGGAGAGGGGAAGCGAGAACATTTATTGAGAAAGAGAGCATATGCCATCAAGGAGAAAGCGAGAGTGAGAGTTTACAGTGAATGTAGCCAAAACTTTCAAATTTTTGACAGAAAAGAAGGATAGAGATAGAGCGAGATCATGTGTGAGAGAGAGTGAGAGTGTGAAAGAGGGTAGGAGTTGGAGTGAGAGAGTAAAAGAGAGATAAAGAGAAAAACCAGTTCACTACTCACACGAGATGTTGCATGGATGTAGCCCCTGGCCCTCTTCATTCATATCATCTCTGACCCGCTTGGCCTTTCCCACCAAGGAACGACTATCTTACTCTTCTCACTCTTTCTTTATCTCATCCCTTTTTTTGCCCGTTCGCACGTCACAAATTCGATGTTCGCATGCGCAAGCTGGCAAAAAGTTTCTACACGCCATGCAAGGGAAGGTCAAAATCCTGTGGAATGCCAGCTAATTGGGCAAGCGGACAATTGAAGGAACCGTTCGATGAATTTGATGAAGATCCTAACTAGATTAGTTACACCTAATTTATGTGATTTGAATGCAAGTGGGAAGTAATTGCAAAGAAATTGAAAAGAAGATTTAAGTATGTGGATAAAATAAATAAATGTTCTTAAAACTCCGAACCGGTGACTTTCCGTCTGGAGAAGTTTTGTTAGACTCTGCAGCATGCTCGGCGCGTAGCTTGAGCGAGCGCTCTCTGAGAACGGCGGGCACTGGCCGGCGGACACTTCGAGAGAGGAGAGATGGCACCGGAGTTGTCTGCTCTTCTTCACTCGAGTCCTGACAGGAAGACTTTGTGATTATTATGACAATTCAATAACAGCAACATTAGCCACTAAACTGCAAACTTTTTATATTTATACGGTATATGTAAATTAAGACGAATAATGCCTGTTTCAAATGCATAAGCTATATTATGTCATAATTCACTCTCACCAATTCCGACGGCAGTTTCTGCGCGACGTAGAGTGTCGGTGGCTGCAGACGTTTCGGAGAAGCAGAGGAACTCTTCCTTTTGATTGCGAACAACTCGGGCGGCGCCTTCCTATGCGTCGTGAAAATGCGGGTCGCGAGTGAAGTTGAAGGAGTTGACCTCGTGGGCGAAGTGGTAGAAGAGGATTTCTTAAACAATGATGGTTGTCGTTTCATCCTTTTTACCGTTTCCTCCATGAAAATATTCATGGGAACATTCATGCATACATAAATGTGCCGCTATTTAGGTCCATTTTAGGTTAAAATGCCTCTAGAATGCTTGATTTCAACAAACTTCATGTTCCCCTTCGTCTGCTCTCTCTTCTTCCTGCCCGTGATAGTCTTGGAATGGCTCCAGTTCCTGCTCGCCATCCTCAGTGCGTAGTCGAATGGCAGTGTCCTCTTGCAAGTGACTCACAATCTCGCTGCTCTGGCAAGAAGAATTATCATATAAGTATGAATGTATGTAAATAACTAAATTACGAATTGTACTAATTGTATCCTTCTAAGGACCCTTCTACTTTCGACCGAATATCTTCCATACACATTTAGTGAAAGTCCAAACCTCTTGAGCGAGAGCGACCAGAGCGAGTTGGATGAGAAGAAAGAAGACTCCATAGCCGATCCGGCAAGATGCCCTTCGCCTCTTCGGCATTTCCCGTCTTTGCAACTGGAACATTGTTATTATATGCGTACACATTTGACATCTGCAAGAGACGTGGGTGGATATGGGAGAAGTTGAGGTAAAGAAATGCTGGCAATGGAACAAGGAAAGAGAAAGAAGGCTGATATCTTCTCCCTCACTGGATCAAGCTGTGTGGAAAAGTCCGAACAAAGGGCAGCGAAAGAGAGAAAGTAGAGGAGAGAGCCAAAAAATTAGAGAAAAAGAACTAGGTAGAGAAAGAGAGAAAGAGAGATGATGAGGGACTAATGCTGACCATGCCATTGGCTCTTGCATGTCAACGTAGGGAGAGGGAGGGAGAAAAGGCGAACTCGCTTGCACTCCTTGCCTATGGGGCTGATGGAATCGAGGAAGTGAAAGCAGTGGAATAGAGAGAGAGAGAGATAGAGAGAGAGAGAGAGTGTTAGAGAGAGGGCGAGAGAGGAAATATATGAGAGAGAATTATAAAGGGAGGGGTGAGGAAGAGAGCCGGAGAGTCTCCATGAGGTATTTTTCTTCCAGGTTTATACCTCACCCTCTCGTTTCCTCCTCCTCACCCACTCGCCGTTCACCAGCTTGGCAGCCATCCAAAAGTGTCGAATGATGTTATCCACCCCCTTAAAAACCAATGAATTCTTCCTACATATGTCAGCTAGGAACCTAAGGACGGCCGTTCTTTGTCTAGCAATTTGCACACTACCTAGTCAATATCTATTTTTTGCCCCATTTGTCAGCCCAATCACCTTCCCATGCAAGCTGGCGAAGATATTCTCTCATCATAGGCTGATGATTTCTCAGCCCATGGGTGACCCTTTGTTTGTTGACAGTTGAACACGAGACGGACATTCTTAGCGAAGGAATAGTATGTAAATTCTAAGAAAGAGCGGGCACTTAAAGGACTGGCTATAAAATTTCGAAAACGACTAAAAAAAGGCATAAAATATCGTCTGGAATTCCTTGCCAAATGGCAGAGGTTAATGTTCCTATTTTCCTTCGTTTCCTCTTCCTTGTTCAGTGTGTCTGGCTTGCTCAGTGGTCATTTTCATCGAACTTGCTTTCATGGGACAACAGGATTGGGAAGAAAAGCTTCCATGACACGAAAAACAGTGTAGAGAAATAAGGCAACTACCAACTCATTGTCAATCAAGTCTTTAATTCGCAATAAAATAAAGTAGAATGTCAATATACATATGTATCTATGATACAATATGCGCAATACAGACAAGCCTCACCACCACAGACATTTTGAAGTCTCTTACCGTTTCTTCTTCCATTGTTGTAAAGAAGGACACTTGCATGACGTCTATCGCGAATGTTGTTTGTCAAACAGATGTTCAGTAACCGAAATATATTTTTCTCTTCTTTTTCGGTTTCCGCTCGCTTCTCCTTTCGTGTACCTTAAATCTCTGGACGTAGCAAAAAAATTTGTACAAGATTTTTGACAAATGTGAATACAGTATCTGGCTGTGAATGGTTTGAAAAATGAGCTTCATTGAATTCTCACTGGATATGTTCATTAAGCTGGTATCTTGCTTAGGAAGGAATTCGCGCATTAGAAAATAGATCATAATCAAGGGAAAGCTCCAAACGATACCTTGGATTGAAGAGTTGCCTTTAGCTTCAGGCTTTCAAGAGGCCTTCCTCTCACGCCGAGGATGGCCTTCCTTGCAGGGTGGCTTATCTTGCTGAGTACTGCGCCGAAGCTAAGAGTTCGACTCTGAATTGGCTGAAGATTAAGCAGTCATTGTCCATGAGCAGAAGAATGAGTTGGTTATATCTCCGACCACTTTGCAAGGCCAAGAGATTGGAAAACTTCACAGCACAACTTGGAAGGAGAAAGTTTAGGAGAAATGGCTGAAGCAGCGAAATCATTAGGAAGTGGAAGTTACAGTTGTGATATGAACCCCTTCTACAGTGGCATGACTTTCCAGCAAGAATAAGAAATAGAAAAGAATTATTCCTTCTAAAAAAAAGAGAGTATGTATGTACATATGTACATACATACTCTCTTTTTTCCAGGTTTGGAGAAAAATAATAAAAATAAAAGTTTTTTTTAATACATTAAAGTACTGACTAACCTTTGCTTTTTGCTTCTTTCGCAAGGAAGTAAGCAAACGACTTCTACGATGATGATGAGCTGAATCTTTTCGTTCATTGAACTTCGCCTTTTTCTGTGATACCGAAGCATAATTCGGCGCTTCTCGAAGAAATGCCTGTCAAGTATTTTTTAAATGTTTACTTCGTGCTCTGGATATCAAACAATATTCAACACTTAGAAAACATTCAACACGGGTTTGACTAGAACATTACCAAGTATATTTCACGAGGCACTCACCTTTATAAGCCTCTTCTTTAGTGGGTCGCGCGTTGTTTTCTTGTTCCACTTCTTGGCTCCCTGCTCCGGCTTTGACCGCGTACCCTTGACGAGAGTGGAAAGATAGCAGTACTCGTTTGTTAAAGATCATGAACAAACACAACCTTGTACTCCTTCTTCATTATCGTAGCATGAAATGCCATGAGCTTGACGGGATGCTGAATTTGATTCAAGCTACATACATACATTTGAAAGTAGTAGCATGCGTACAGATTGTAGGCAAGGCTAATATTATTGCGTGCCAACCATATGCTCCTTGCTGCTGATCTTTGAGTTCTCTCCGCTCCACTGTCTTTCCTTGTTTGGCGATCGATCATCGAGTGCATTCTAGGAATGAGAGGATCTTCTTGGCCATAATGAGTCAGAGTGAGAGTCCATTCTCTACTCTCACAACCTCACACGTGAGATAAGGAGGGCATTGTTTAGCGAACCAAAGCAAGCGGAAGAAGAAGGAAGAGAATCGGAAGGGAAGGAGCAAGACGGAGCATGAGGGAAGGGCTCGAGTTTTAGCTGAAAAACAAAGAAGTTGAACGTGATCACTGCTGCAGATCACAAAGTGCTATATCAAAATGGGCGAACACAATTTGATAAGGGCTGATGATTGCGATATAAAAAAGGTGGGCCATGGTCTTCGGAGCACTCATTGGATCGTCCCAAACTTCGCGCTTGAATTTCAAAATTAATTCATTTTGTTATTTTTTTTTTAATTTGCTTATCATAATATACAATTTACCGCGCAAGTTGTTGTTGTTGATGCTTTTGCCTTTTCCAAGGTTCTCGTGTTATATTTCGTCAGCGTGACGTGCAAAGAACAAAAAAAACATTCATAAAATGGGAAATAAATTAGTTGATTCATAGAGTAAGTTAATGAGAAGTGTGAGAGACGCATGGAATTAAGAGTTATAGGGAACGCGCATTCAAAAACAGAAATAAAATGGAACTCGAACAGGTTGCACACGTTTACTTAAGATGATAGAGAGAAAGCACAAAAGCTGCGACCGATGGCTGTTCTTTCTTCCAGTTCACTTTTCTTTGTTAAGAAACGAGAGGATATTCGAGCGAAATAAAACAGAGAGAAAAGAGAGGAAAAAAGTTTTACGAAAAGAAAGTCTCCTCTTTGAGAGAGCTGAAAGAGAAAGGGACCGGGCTAAATGAAAGATAAAGACACGATTAGAAACCACGAGAGCAAATCCGGTAATCTTATGTTAACCCATTCCTCTTCAGGCTAGGTAAAAAAACAGTCTTTTCGCTGAAATCACCGCAGTGAACAGAAAGAGAGTAATTAGGAGCGAGAGAAAGATAGAGTGAGTCAAAAGTTGAAGTGAGTCTAATAGGGGAAGATTGGGAAAGAGAGAGAGCGAGAGAGAGAGAGAAAGAGAGAGAGAGAGAGAGAGAGAGAGCGAGAGGGGAGTGAGAGGAGAGAGCCGGAAAGCATAGAACACGAGATGTGTGTTAGAATTAGAACAAAGCTGAGTGGTGATGATGAGAGCGCGCCTTTCCTTGTTCCGTCTCAGTCATTCTTTCTCGTTTCAAAACGGGAAGCGAACGTAAAATCGTCTTCAAAACAGCGACGTGAGTGGCGACGGGTTGTGTAAGAGACAGACGCTCTCCTGATAATTACCACTAGCTTCTCCAAGTGTGTTATGCGCAGCACCTAGACATTTTCCATATGAATGTGTTCGGGAAAAACGGCCTTTTGCTCGGGAAAGAAACTTTGTTCTACACACATACACAAGGAAATTTTCTTTGTGTATTATTAATTTTAAGGGTAAGTATAATTGTTTTCATTCATGTTATTTTTCTACATTGTTAAAAGGAATTCAATCCCTCATCATTACACAGCCATTGGACAAGAATACCAGCCAATCTTTGCTCTACACAATCTTTGCCCTGTGAATTCTCACGTAAAGGCCAGCCGCATACGCCCCCGCGACTTCTTCCTTCACTTTCTTTCGGTCGCCACAACTCTTTTCAGCAGCTGAAAAGGCTTGTCTCTGACCACCAGCCTCCTCCTCTTGTCCCGCTTCGTCGCTTCTCGTGTCCATCGTAGGCACTTTGACTCCGGGAACTAACATCCTTCTTTACGTTGAAATTACGAAACGCGTTGGCGATTCGCAACACTTCTTCTGGGATTCCTCAACAAAACTGCGAGGATCCGTTCCAGCGCTTGGAACAGCTCCCTTGTTGGGAACATGAAGAAGCATAAGAAGTCAAAAGGTCGTGTGACATTTCGTGCCACGGTATATTGCAGCCGCCAACGCAAGATTCCTTTTTTTCTATTCCATACTCCGAGAACCTTTGATCTTTTCCATGTGCAACCACTCTTCGTTATCTCCTCCTATACTTCTGACGATCAAACAAGGGAACATGAGCAAAAGCCCTTCATCAAAGACATCTCTTTTATAGCTTACAATAAAGTACAGGGGTTATTCTGCAGAAGAATGCCGTAAAAATTTACAATAATTATGACTGAGCAATAAAATCCCTTATTAGAAACTGCTGCCTATTAATGTTGTAACATGCAAAGTTCATTAAATAATAATTATCCACAAGAGTTTTTAGGCATTATATTTCACGCGTTCTGGAGATATCTTTATAGTGCGAAGCTGCTAGGGGTGCTATTCTTGTCCCGGTGCAATTTTGAAAGAGCCCTGCCCTATAAAACGAAAAAGGCACGAAGCCCTTTGCTATTCGGTGGCTGAACTTTTTCCACTTCTATTTTCGTTCCCCGCATCCCTCTCTTTGGCCTGGAAATGTCGACTAAGCCCTCTATACTGCCACGAAGCTGTAATCGGCGAATATCCCTCGGATAATCTGGCACCATCCTTACCATTTTTTTTGTCACTCGCTGCCATTTCCCTCCTTCTTCCTTTTTCTTCCTCATTCTTGAGTGCTGTCATTTGCTTTCGATCTCCAATCACCCTTTCAATCTGCTCTCTCTTGTCTCTCGTTCTCTCTCGCTTTCTCTCTCTCTCTCATCACGAGCCACTTAGCCGTTCCTATTGTGCGTACCCAAACACGGATGCTCCTGTCGTTTCCGTGTCACCCTCTCATTATTCTCTCTCCTTCTCCCCATCTCCGGACCTTGCAAAGCCATGGTTCATCCTTCCTGAATGGAGGTTTGGGACTCGGCCAGTCCCCCTCGATTGAGTGGATGAGTAGGGTGCATCTCCATTTCACGGCCATTAGAGTGTCCGTCCACATTACGGTAAGTAGGTTCCGGTTAGGAATATGCAGAAGGGACTCCATCTATCCTTTTCTCTTCCTCTCTGCATCTTCCCGCCTTACTCAGTCACCTTAGTTTTTTCTCTACCCCCATTCCCCACCAACCTCTTCTTGAGAGCCTCTTCAATCCTAAGAAGCTTCTTATTAGTTCCATTTTTGAAAAGGAATGGTCAATTTATTTCAATTCCTGTCTTTTGCTACCTTCTTCTTTCAACCATTCTTTTTTATTCCTCACATGAACACATGTATCGCCCTGCATCTTCGCTTAACCATGGTTAGCTCTCTTGTTTCTTTCTTTGGATCTATCATTCTCCCCTTGCACTCACTCTCCTTCTCTCATACATACACTCTCGCTCTGTCTTTCACTCTCTCCTGCCCTCCACCGTCCAAAGTGGCAAGTGCAGCATTGGTCCCTTTAGCCGCCTCTTCGCTCAAGCGAAGAAGATGGGCGTGTGTCAGAAATGGAAAAGATCTGCAAGGAATAGGCCGGCGATTCTGCTCAAGGAAGCCTCCTTACCGTAGGAAGAAACTGCAATTGTAGATGGCAAAGAATCTTGAGCTGTCGGCGCAAGATACGATTGTCTGAGAATGAGGGAGCTTCTCATATGCTCGCCCTGCCAACTTCTCAACCTCTCGCTTGAACTCCCCTCTCTCAGCTCTGTTCAATATTCTGACATGCTAAATCAACTTATCGCCGGCCATATTCAATGATGGCTCTTCCGTTGCATTTATAGTGAAGTCACCACGAGTAATAACAAGTGTCATCTCACTTTCTGCCTTGCATTCATTCAGTTGAGACTTCTCTCTCTCTCTATCCTTCTCTTTCTCCCTTTATCTCTTACTCTGTCCCTCGCTCTCTCTCTCTCTCTCTCTCTCTCTCTCTCTCTCTTTCACTCTCTCTCGCTTTCTCTCTCGCTTTCTCTCTCTCTTTTTCTCTCCCTCTTCTTCGCCTGCCAATGCGTCCTTCCTGTCCGCCGTCATCATTCAGCATGCTTTGCCTGACAGGCAGCATCTCTCACATCAGTCTCAAATATCTCATATTTCGGCTTCAACGTGCAAATTCTCCTTCTCCTAGACCACTCGTCAGTACGTCGAAAAGAGGGGAAGAGAGAATGGTACTGAAAGAGAGAGACACAGAGAGAGAGAGAGAGAGAGAGAGAGAGAGAATATTACGATGGGGTGGGGAAAATCTGAACTGGGCCATGTGAAAATTGTGGATCTCTGAACTGCCGGACTGTTCCAGATCAAAAAAGATGGAGAATAAAGAGAGAGAGAGATAGAAAGAGAGAGGGAGAGAGAGAGAAAGAGAGCTGAGCATATTGCGATGGGCGGGGCTCTTCTCTCCCTCTCTCCCTGACATGACACGCGATTCACTGCATACAAAGCCGCTCTCTGAAATCTCGAGGACAGTGTCCATTTCACTCTTGAAGGATCTCGCAGTTTTGCCCCTCTCTCTCTATCTCTCTCTCTATCTCTCTCTCTATCTCTCTCTCTCTCTCTATCTCTCTCCCTCTCGCTTTGCTTGTTTCCCAGCCTAATCTCTTTCCTCTTTCTGCACTCCCTCGCTTAGTTTTTTTCTCTTTCCTTTGTTTCTCGCAATCGGCCACTTCTTTCTTTGTCCTTATCCCGGGTCTCTTGGGCCCTTCAATTTAATATCGCTTGTTGATCATCTATTTGCTCATCTTTTTCCCATCGTTGAAAACCATTCCACACCTTTATTCTACATCTGTCTTTCTCTGACGTATGTAATCATGCCACATTTTTTCATTATTATTTTTGACGCACATCGCCTGCAGAAGATTCCAAGAAAGCCAGCTGAAAAGGAAGAGATTATCCTGTTTATTCTAACTTGAATAGGTGCGTTGTAAATATTATCGTCTAGGCGTGGGAAAGAAGAGACTCGCGCAGTCTCTTCTTGTTTTTTTACAAGGGAGCTGCAGATGTCATATGTCCCTCCTTCCTTGTTTATACTTCTCTTTCATTGCCGTGCATGAAGGAAAGATGGATCACCTCTTTACCTCTCTCTCTTCTACTCTCTCTCACTGTCTCTGTCTCTCTCTCTCTCTCTCTCTCTCTCTCTGTTGTCTAACAGTCGTACTGCTGACGCACGTAGAACAATACGAGGCTATCGAATGGTAATCTCCGATTACCATGGATGCGTTTCTGTATATTCTATCCTCAGTTGTCCGCTTAACATTGACACCTCATTACGTCTACTCTCTTTACCATGAACATGAATTAAGCTACCGAGAATCATTTGGACACATCTGACAATGAGAACAAGCTTATTGTCATGTTATATTCCTAGTAATGCTCACTATTCAACTGTTCAAACAATGAGGTTTCTGGTCTTCAATGTATGTAAAAGCTTATTAACCCTCTCATACTTCTCAACCACCCAGAAGGATTTACTTCACCCTACTCCCAGGTGTTGAAGACAGTTACATATGTATGTCGCTGTTCCCTCTTCCCTCTTCCTACACCTCACTCTCTCACCTTTCTCATCATTAAGCCCTTCCGTCACCATTCCAAAAACAGATGCGAATTACTCGCTCCCGATTTACACTTTCACCCATCGGAAGATATCAAACACTCTTTCACTGTCTATATCTCTCTCTCCCTCTCTGTCTGCTACATCATAGTTCACGGTCCTTGCTCCAACTCGTTCTATGTCCATTCTCTACTCTGATATCATACTCGCTCCCACCCCTTATTGCTCAACGATTTCTGACTAACCAATAACTTTTCTTTCGCAATCTATGGTCCAGCCGAGAAAGAAAGGATGAAGAGAGAAAGATGGAGAAGGAGAGATAGAGAAAGATAGAGAGTGAGAGAGTGAGAGGATAACAAAGAGTCG
The DNA here is from genome assembly GCA_945643635.1 of Allodiplogaster sudhausi. Lineage (NCBI taxonomy): Eukaryota > Metazoa > Nematoda > Chromadorea > Rhabditida > Diplogasteridae > Allodiplogaster > Allodiplogaster sudhausi. Next base: position 2,173,122 of record CALZFC010000005.1, read on the forward strand.
TTCTTCCCACCCGTCGGCGACCTTCTACTGGTTTCTGATGCCTCTCCAGTCTACAACGCCGAAGACCGCCGCGATATAGAATTGCACATGCAGATATTTACATGGTCATGCTTCCTAGAGTCTTCTGGCATTTCCGTTTCTTGTGTCCGAGAAAAAGAAAATACAATAAAGTGCCAAGAGAGGAGTAGAGATAGAAAGAGCTCATGATGGGAAAAAGTGAAAGGTTGATCAAAGAGATATAGGCGGAGAAGTAGAGAGAGAGAGAGAGAGAGAGAGAGAGAAGTAGAGAGAAAGAGAGATAGAAGGGGAGAAATAGAGCAATAGAAAGTGGATGAGAGAAGCCACTGGCTGTTCTCTCGTTAGCTCGGAGCACGTTTTGTGCGGTGGGCGAAACCCGAGCTTGCGGGCCAGCTTAAGCCTTTCTCTCCTTCTCAGTCATCTTTTCTTATTTCGTTCTTCTATCCATTATTCTTCTGCTCTTTTATCCACTCCTCGATTGCCTGGCAGCATTCCTCCTTTCCCTCCACACAAGTGCTCGAGTATAGAATATGAAAGGGCGCGCGGAGCCGAATGGCCTCTTCAGTTTTTCTTCCTCTTCTATTCTGAATTGTTGTGCTTGTTTGGTGTCCGCCCGCGTGAGAAAAGTGTGCACCGTCGTCACAGATTTTCCATTGGAAGCTCTCATTCCAGAGTAGAATCGAATCAGCTGAGAATGCTTCCAATCGCCGTCGCTCTTGTTCTTCTCGCCTCCACCATCGCCAATGCCGCGCCTCGCTTGGATAAGGTTTATATTCTTTGAACAAATAAGAGATCAAAGTAAATATCAATGTTAAACTTCCTTATTATTCTTTAAGCAAAAACTTTAGATGTATGATCTCTACCTTAAAAAGATAAAATGGTCTTTGATACAATTTTAGATAATTAGACAGCAAAAAGTGCATACGTATTGTAGAGTGGAATTGGTGCAGGGCTGGCACAAACTGGTCCTTGCCATAATATTTGTCTTTTTCAAAGTGATTATGGCAATTCAAATATATGCAGCAGGCAGAAAAGGAAGCAAAAACAAGCCTACAAATGAATGGTTTCCTTTCTTAAATAACTAAAGCGATAAACATCCGGGATTGCTGTAGCGGCGGTAGCTACAAGAAATATAAGACTAACAATGGAACATAATACAATTCCTCCTTGAGATTTCTTGGACCAATCTACAATATGTGGAGCCCTGATTAAGTACATTCCAAAACATCAAGTGGTCTGGTTCTTTTTCAATTTCCGACAACTTCTGTCCAGACGAAGCGAAAGAAAGGAAGGTGGCACTAATTGGATCCATTTAGCATTTGAAGCGTGGATAGGATATAGAAGTAATTGTAAAGAGAGCTTTTAACACGTGCGATCTGTGAAATTGGACACAGAATGCGAAAAAAAAAGATGTTCTTTGGTGCTAGTAGGATAGAGACATCGGCCTCTGCCGTGTACAACTTTTGAATAGGACTACATTCGGTCAACGATCAAAATGAACAAAGAGGAGCGAGAAAGGGATGGACTGAGAATTGGAAAGGGGACAAATGAGAGAGCGTTGGAGGAAGAGAGATTAAAAAAGATGGTCGAGTGAACTGGTCCGTGAGAAGAAGACACCCGGTCAAGCTGGCCACGGAGAGAACGACGACTCACTGTCCTTAAGCTTGAGCGTTGGAGTCTTGTAAGGCACTAAGAATGAGTGCATGGCAATGAAAATAATAAAGTATTATAAGAAAAATTGAACTTTTCAAGATAGGTCATTCCAGTGAAACCCAATGAAACCGGCTCTTTGCATTACCAAAGAAACATTTTTGTAGCATTCCGGAGGCGTGCCATGCGGATTGCCTCGCTTCGCGGAGCGTCTTTCGGTGGAGAAGAAGGAGCAGCTCAAGGACATCTGGGAGGACTACCAGCCAGGCGAGCCGTGTGAGGCCGAGAAGGAGCGCACTCGTGTCTTTGTCAGTGCATTCCTCATCTCTCTTTCTCTGCATCTCTCATCCACCCACTCACTCTCTCTCTCTGTCATACAGGTGAAGGGACTAAACGAGGATGAGCGGGCGACTGCTTTCGCACACGCAGCCGGAGCGCAGCGAGGTAGAGAATATGTGCATATCTATTTCCACACCTTTGTTTAGTGATGTACACATAAGTATGTAATCTCGTGTGTAAAGTATCAATTGGATCTGCAGGCGGCGGCCCCTCCTTCCTGGAAGGAGTCTCTGAGGAGGTCAAGGTGCAGTTCACCTCTCTCTTCCACGACAACTCACTCACGCGTGATGAGAAACACGCCAAGTTCCACGACCTCGCTCACCGTGTACGATCTTGTTTTCTCTAACAGCCTGCCACTCTGCCTTTCTCATAATCTCTCTCTTGTCTCTTACTCTAGTTCATCCTTCTGGATACAGGTGCTGACCGGCAAGAACCTCGAGGACTTCACTCGTTTCGAGCAAGAGATGGAGAAGAAGCAGACCGAATGGAATAGCAAGGTTATGGATTGCCAATAAATCTGCTTTCATTTTTCTCTCTACAAAGTTCCTGCACTTGCAATTAAACTAGGAAGAGGTGAATCTGTTCGCGTTCGTTCTTGAACTAAGCGCATTACCAATTGGATCCTTGGGTGCCCTTTACATTAATCGCAAAAGAAAGAAAAAAAAGTTGTAGTGCAATAGTACTTATTTCCATATCAGGAAGTCTCCGGATGTCAGTATATCCTTGTGAGGCAATAGCGAGCTTTCCTTAATGCGCATTATCTCTGGAGGGATACTGGAGGGGGGGGGGGGGGGAAGTAAAGTACATAGACTCGCGATAAATGCCAATGCGATTCTTGATCGCTGCGCAGCCTTTCGTCTTTCTCACGCACTCTTCATTGGATGGTGACGTCTTCTGTTTACCTTTCTGGTGCAATCTGCGATTTCCCACCGCCAGCATCGCTGCATTCAAAGACAACAACGAACAGCATCAGATCCGAGCACTTCCTTAACTTGAAAAGCTAAAGTGTGTCTCGAAGAGAAGCAACATCAGTCCAGACACTGCATGGAACGAGCGTCGGAACAGCGCGTAATTATTATCCTAAAGCTAAGCTATACGCATATATATATACATATATGTAAATGAGTTCCTGTGAGAATATCCGTTCATAGTCGGAACTCATCTCAGTTATATTCCTTACAATCATAATACGTAAATACAGAGTCGGAAAGAGTTCCGGTCGACGCATTAATTAACAAGAGCGATGTCACGAATTTCGTAACGGTAATGGATATGTGGGGATAGGAACCCTAATTAGGACTCTCGGATACCCCATCAAAGCCGGCATAGCGGGCTCTCATTCGAGTGGATTGTATCACATTTTCCGACTGCTCTCTCTCTCATTTCCTCTCCTTCTCCCGCAAGATTCCTCTCACTTCCTCGCCTCTCTTCAGGTTGATTCTCTCTCGCCCGAAGCTCGCGCTGTCTACGACCAGCTTCAGGAGCTCCGCGAGCAGCGACGAAAAGCGTTCGCCGCCGCTGCGCCAGAGGTGAGTCTGCCATTGAAATTAAAGTATATTTGTAAATAATTGATAGATTGTTTTAATTCGCAACCCTGATGAGAAAAGGATCGAAAAGAATAATTTTTGAAGGTTCGCGCCGAGCTGGACAAGCTGTTTGCGTCCTCGCTGCACAATGGCCCGAACCGCCATCACCATAGACGCATCCGTCGCAGCAGGGTTTAGAGATTTGAAGTTCCCGCGCAGAAAACATCCTGAAATTAATAGAATCCAGGCTCGAGCATGAAATTACTATAAATATTTATGTTGGAAAGATTGCGACTTCCTCAAAAAAATTTTCTTCATCTTTGTTGTCTTTGAAGACGACGAAGAAGCATAGCAATATCTTACAACCAAATGTCATGCATGTATATAGTAAATAACCAGCGATTATTGACTTGCCTGTATATTCATATTGCCTCCCAAGCAGTGCTCCCGCATCGCTTGCGTCCTCTATCATATACAGGTCTTCTTTTTAGCGTCTACGACAAGCAGCTTTCCTCGTGTGGTTTAATATTGTTTCTACGACATTGTCTACTGGTACTGTAAGACAAAAATGCTTTGATAAATGTAGTAATATAGATGTTGCAACACATGTGAACAAGCTGCCAGAATGTTGAATATGCGTACATATGTAATTCTACTCCGATCACATTTGCACAGTTATGCAGATAAAACACATTTAAGTCATCAATAATCTTGTTCATTTGTCTTCACAATTTTAAAATCTATCCATAATCAAAATCAGCTTCGTCTTGGAGAGCGATAGTGAAGATGAGAAGATAATTGTTGTGCCATAAAAACTGCACCTGCACGAAAAATTAATTAACTATGTTTCAGTTAGGGCACACGTTGAACAGCAACATTTTCTTTGATTTCCAATTAGATGCACTCGAGAATGTTAATTACAATCACCTAGGGCTCTTGATCCTTAATGTACTTTTTGTTCTTGGGCAGTACATACATGTACATATGCATATGACATAATTTTTATTCTTTTTTTTAACTCAATGCACTAATATTACCGCTCTTAAGGGAACCATTCTCATCATTTTGGAGCTGGATGCATGCGCAATTATAGGAACAGACGAACAAGATGATCCTTTCTGTTCTAGACCCAAATGTAGCTGGCGTAGCTGTCCATAATGCCCTTAAGATGGAATTGAATCCTTTGAACAACTCAAGTTAAAATTTTCAAAAAAAGATATGGAAGTAACCCCGCTAGCGGCATTCATAACGCAACTCCACGTTACAGGGTCATTGACCGACTGAAAAGAGGTTTCCTCAGCCATATTTCTTGTATATTTTAAACAAAATCCAAAATTTATTAACTATTAAATACAAAGATATAAATAATAGCGAACACGAAATAACTAACAAGGCGCCCGTCGTTTATGATGCCCTGCACGTAATTCTTACTAATAATCGAATTGGAAATGCTGCAAATCTGAAGAGATAAAATATTCATTCGTTTAATTTAACCTCGACTAAATTTCAAAACGGACTAACCGAGTTGAGAATCTCCGTATTGGACTTGCTTTGCTTCTTCATATCGTTGAAAATCCCGAGAATCTTAAAGAAACAAGAAAGGAAATGAAGTAAATATTCCGCAGTTTACAGTATGTGCAAACATACAAACATACTGTATGCAAGCATGTACATACACATACGTATGTGTTGTTCTTGTGAATTGTCAAATATAGAAGCTTCGCACTCTAAGATAGGGCGGATTGAGCTTCCTGAGGAAGACAGGCGAAACACGGGCGGCGAGTCCTTCTACAGTTTGGCCTTGCTGCAAAGCTGGTCATGTGATACAAATAACATTTGATCAGTAAACTCTCGGTTAATAGAAAAAGATCGAGAAGTGCGTACTGTCCATGCCACACACCTTCTGGACGCAAGAGAGGAACTTTGTGAAGGTGTTCAGGAGCTTCATGTAAAGGAGCGGAGGAATGGAGGACATGCACTGGTTGATGACGCCTCAATGCATAAGAAATATTCAGTGAAGGAGAACGAAAGTCTATTGAACAGAGCAGTCCTCCACTCACACTTCTTGCCGCCGTTGTTCTTCCAGCAATTGTATTCGTCTGCAAAATCAAGGAATACAACTTAGCTGATTGGTTAATGTTAGGCAACTTCAATAAAATTTTTGATAGAAAACGTGTTAATTGGTTCTGGAAATGAAAATATTTGCAGAAAGGACTCACCCCAGCACGTTGCGTTGAGCGATTGATTCTTCGGGAGATTGTTATTCACGACAATCGAAATGATCTGCAATATTTTTGGTATTTGTGTTCTTTCAAAGCCTTTTGTAGAAGCATTAAATTATTTGTTATGTGAGCTCTAACATTCTTAATATTCGGCTTGGCGACCAGCTTGGTAACGAGGCTGTGGAAGGTGTCGGCGCTCTTGTCGCATTCTGCCTAAATTATAACAATGATAACATTAATTTTTTAATCTTCGACAACGTTTTCCAATATGATTGAATGCATTTGAAGACGCTCTAAACCTGTCCAGAGGAGACGGTAGCAAGGGCAAATACGGTTAAATCAACCAGCAACAGCTTCATGCCTATTGGAAAGAAGCAAATAACTGAACGCAATTGATCTAAAATTGATTGCATCAACATATTCTAGTACTATAATGATAAATCCGGCCATAAATGCAATACAGGATGTCTTAGTGACGAAAATGAATGATCACAGACTTTATAATAGTTTTCAAGAGGGGCAATCCGATTTATAGCTTATTTTTGAGTGGTGTAGGTAATTGCGAAGTTCGTATCCACTCAGATCATCCCCTTCCCTCCTACACAAAACTGTTATCGTGAAAGAACAGGATGAGAAGGGAGTTTGTGAACATGTCGAAGTTTAGGCACATGACAGAATTCGTATTATCCTAGTGCATGATACCAAACTATGTACATTCATACATTCGAACAGATCTCTTTAGTCTTGTCTCTATTATGACAATTCATTTCTTTGTTATCCGATAAGAATTAGTTGTGTAATAATTGTCAATATGAATTATAAAACTACATACTTCGCCTATATAATATCTCTCCAGTTTCACTTCAATAAGTGTGTCAAGAAGCCATTGCGCCGAGCATGCAACCTTTTGCTGGTGGAAGGCCATGACTCAAGATGGAATAATCACCAACGAAGAAGAATGGCCCGATTCTGATGAGTAATGCTGCATCATTGAAGCACCAGACAAAGGAAACTTCTTTCCTTCCAGGAAATATAAACGAGTGCTATTAAACTGAAAATTTTCTTACAAATTATATATTTCTTGTGATGCATGTTTCTGGTTGACGGGAATCAATGAGGGGCATTTCTTAAATTAGAATACTTGCTTGAATGTGGAGTATTCTGATTATAAGTCGGAGGGAAATGCTGAATTGCTGAGCTCTTCTAAAAAAGAAAGATGCAAACATGTGATTAATCATAGATTTCTAGGCGAAGAGCTACAAGGACACTGACGGAGGCATGACGTATTGCTGTGAAGGCGAGCTGTGCAATAACCGTAACATGCAAAATGATGCTTCGAACACACTTGTGCCGACGATTCTTCCTCTGCTCCTTGTTCCTATTCTTCAGCGCAACTAATTTTTCACCCCCTTACTTTCAATTCTGAAATATTTATGCATATAAATTGATTTCATGGCAACAATAACATCACCATCACGAGTTGATTAAAATAGCAAGTCATAATAATATTTTGGCTGCAATGTCCGCTTCCGGGCTGACACATTTACTGGGCGTTCCCATAGAGGTGCTTCCCAGAAAGGCAAGAGAACATAAACGACCAGCGATAGAGTGAATATTTTGAGAGATTGGAACGAGCGAGAGTGGCAAGGAAACAGCGGGTTCTCGTGATATGATGGACTGATAACAGATTGAATAAAAAGGCACAGTTATCGAGGCTTCTTCAAGCACTTCTGCTCATCTTGAACTCCGCCATTTGGATTCCTTCTGAAAGTGTCTGCCATGAAGTGCCTTCTGCAAGTGATCCTTGTCTCAGTCTGCCTCGCAACTGCTCTTGCGATCCGAAGACATCCCACGGTTTGCAGATTCACGAAATATTTTTTCAAAGTATGCTTCTCTGTATATTTCTTACCTAACTCTCAGCCTAAATCTGAATTCTCAGTTTGCATTGATATGTTAGGTTTATCTCCTTCTTTTCAAGCGCCACTCCCGTTGTGGTCTCCCTCGCTACGCATCTCAACTTCCTGAAGAACGTCGCAAAGCTCTCGAAGCCATCTGGGAAGATTATGAAAAGGGAGAGGACTGCTCGAAGCAGCGGAGGAAGACACTTCAATTCGTCAGCATTTTCTCCTATTGCAGATCCTATTTCTTTTGCCAAATTGGATAAGTCAAAACCATTGACCTCGATTACTGAGATCTTCTTAATGTATCTAGATGAGCACTCTCTCGGACGGAGAGGGCGAGGCCGCCTTCACCGGAATGCGCGGTCGGAGACATGTCATGAGAGCTGTTGATACTCAACATTTTTCAACGGAAGAAGAGACCGATCAGAATGACAGTCATCCACAGGTATGTATGTTCATTCAGATCTATTATCATAGCTATTGTATAATCGTAATAAGGCAAATGCATAGCAAAAATATTCATGTTTTATTTCTTTTAATGGAGATTCTTCTCTCTCCCGAAGCTCGCGCTTTCTATGATTCCCTGCTGGAGCTGAATGAGCATAAGAAACAACTGCTCGCTGATGCGCCGGCTGAGGCATGTAAAAGTAGTCTAGCTGTTAAAAAGTAAAAAAAAAGACATCTAAGACTTTATTAGCTTCAATATATCCTTTGAGACGGTTCAAGACATTCTAAAAGACGACAAGCCATTTCAGGCCATCGAGGAGATAGAGTCGCTCTCTCGCCCGAGAAAGATCGTCCAGCAGCGTGTCCTCCGCCGTGGCTATCTGAGTCGCTTTCCTGCAATCCGCATCGGCACAGTGCGCAATGTTCCACTTGAAGGAAATATCGAAAACAACAGCTAAATGCAACAGATTAAAACATGATGTATTTAATGACAAAAAACCGCACATATTGACATGACTACATTTGATGATATTTTTGTTGTCGACTTTCCAACTTTTTGAATAAACTTGCAAAGAGAAGACGTCTTGTTCCGGCTGCAATGCAATATTCCTCTAGGTATTCAAGGTTGATTATTCGGAGGTCGTTCAAAGCAAAGTTCAGTATTCCCCATCAAGTGCACTTTTGGTTTACTCGCAAACATTTACTTCTCTTTTACTATTTTCCTTGTTAGACGAACAAATGCAAAACGAAAAAATCTATTTATCAAAAAGCGAAAAAGGAAGTGACGACGGATGTGGAAGTATAGAGGGTAGGAGAGAATGGACGGTTCCAGGATCCGCTCCCTTGGTTAGAAGTCGAGGGCTCTTTCCATTGAGATATCCGCGGACCGGCACGCGTTTCTGCTCGGGGATTCCGATGAGATCCACGTTCATCTTGGAGTTTCAAGCATTCACTCGTGACCTGCAAAGTTGGCATCCGTTCGTCCCAGTTTTCAAATAGACATGCAACGACAAACAGGCGCCAAGAAGAGGCGATCGATGGAATTCCACTCGTTCGGTTTAACCACAAAGACGTGGTTGTGGAAGAAGTTGTAAAAGGTGAATCTAAAGTGGACGGGTGGGCGGAGCCTAGCTGAAGAGGGAAACTGAATCGTAGTCTCACCGCGGGCGAAGGAGCGGAGAAGTCCCTCCAAGCTCTCCCTAAGCTGAACGTGCTATAAGTTGAACCAAAGTGCTTAATTTGTCCACTACTCTGATGTGAGAACGCGTCATTACTGAAATAGTTTATTGTATGTACAAGAGCACAATAGAAGGAGGGCATAAGATTGCGTACCAGTAAAAATTAAAAGAAATAAAAAAAGGACACAATTGAGATAGCGTATGTGCATATATACTCTACTGCCGAACTCCTGCCATGTCCTGTGCTCCTCCACCTCCCCACCGACCCACACGGCCTCCAACCCCTGCTCCAATTCCATTGGCTCCGTTACGGGCAGCCGCCCACCTCTCGCGCATCTTCTGGAAGACGCTAGAGTAAAGCGTACGCAACTCCTGGCTCACCTCAACCAGGACAATTCATTTTGTCATTTTTAAAGCAGATATAACGTGTGCTTTAAATAATATTCAAAAATCGCGCCTTAATAAAGGCGTGAGGATAATTAAGACATGGCCAGAATTCACGAACCTCGGGTGAGGCCGACTCCTGCAGCTGCTGCATTTGCTGTCTCAACCCATGTAATTGCTCATAGAGATTGCGAGCGGCAGGAGAGAGAGCGGCAACCTGCACAGCACAATTCATGATTTATACATTCTTACTATTCACATATTGCACATTGACTTTCCAATTGCAATTGTTACTTAACAAAGTTGATATTATTTCTTTGAAATAAACAGATCATGACGCCCAACTAACAATAAGTGTAAGCACACCTTCTGCTGGAACTCGGGGTCCTGGTCGAAGCCAGCTCCGCCACGCCCACCGAGTCGGCCGCGGCCCCCGAAGCCGCCAAAGCCTCCGAACCGCTTGAAGCGTCCATCGTCTTCCGCGTCAGCAGCGTGGAAACAAGCGACAAGAACGAGAGCGAATATTGCGAGGAGTGCCCGGGACATAATCTGTTTGCAATAACATTTCCATGCTACATATATGTATGTATGTATGTACCAGGCAGAACCAGTTGAATCACAGCAATCAAATAAATAAATAAATAAACGCGTAGAGTGAATGATATACTAGATGTCACTAGATGGATAATATAATCCGAGTGTTGCATCACAGTTAGAGAAAATAAATAAATGATTTACTTCTATAAGCTATCCTTGCTCTCTGATAGGCCGATCATTAAAAATATGAACGGGCTCACAAATTAATTGATCAGATGAACAGCATAGAGAACACGAGAGGCTGCTGTCCACTTGCAGGAAAATCTGAGACTTTTATTGCTCGAGTCGTGATGCGGATGTTCTGTGTTGTTGATGTGGAAAGCGAATCATTGGAACCGAGGCAGATAGAGAATTAGAGAGGGAAAGAGAAAGAGAGAGAGAGAGAGAGAGAGAGAGAGAGAGAGCGGAGATGAGAAAAAGATGGTAAGGAAGCCAGAGCACACCATCACTTCCTTTCATGAAGTGGGGGAGGAAGATCACCAAAAGAAGAAGAGCAGCGACCAGCGAGACCTTTCAAGTACAAGATTGCATGGAGCTAGACGAGTTCGGCAGATTCGGAATGTTCCTGATCATCTGAGCGAGAATCTAACAAAGATGGAGAGGTTACTCTTGTATTCGCCATTTCCGAGCAGAAGACATGTCAGACTTAAAGAGAGCGATTGGCGAACATAGAGACAAAAACAATGTTATTCACTGTGTGATGTGAGTCTCAGTCTGTTCACCCTCTCGTCATTCTCCTTATTTAGAGCAGAATGTTCCATGCGAACAGCAACGTGCCAATTGTTATACGCGGCCAATTCAACGCGCTGTGCTGTTATATACTTTGTTTTTCGTTGACACATACATACATACCTAACTGTCGAGGCTATTTACAATTAGTTAACGTAATTCGTTTAAGAATATTCTCACTTCCGCCAATTCTGACTTATAAAAATTTATCCAAATGAAGAAGAAAAGACCTTTTCCATTCGAATGCATGAATTTTGTAGCTAACACCGTGTTCATGTTTGCATCATACAACGACTTTCACATTCTATATTATGCAAAACCCGCATTAATAGTTGTTTTAGAGCTCACGATATGTACTGGAATGCACTCCACTGCAAACTCTCCGAGCTCTCACGACCACTGCGCACGGAGATTGTCAAAGTAGAGATTCGTCTCGCGGACAACCGTCTGCTGTGTCGGCACGGCATCGGACTGGGGAGTGATCGCCCTGAAGCAGCTCATGCTAAGAGGTGTTGTCTCTTCCTGCCTTTCTCCCCCTCGATCTTTCCCTCTCATCGCTCTTCGCAAAGTCTCCTTGACAATGCCCCCCTTCTCTCTCTCTCTCTCTCTCACTCTCTCTCTCTCCCTCTTCCTCACTCTCTGAAAACCTAAGCTTTCGTCCGGACTTCTGTCGTCTGCAGCCTGCGATACGAATGAATGAGTATCTCCACTGGAGCACGCGCATCATTGACCAGACGATTGTCAGCCAGAGGAAGCTGAAACCGAAGTAACTGCTGCGAATGAATTTAATGAACTGAATTAAAAGCGGCGAGGAGAAAACGACGATGTTCATGCTTCCGGTTGATTGAAAAAAAAACATCTTTTTTTCCTAGTCAAGCATCTGGTCTGGTTCTCTCTACCCTCGAAGGCTTTTGTCTTCCTTGCTCGCCACTGACATGCCAGCCGACGCGTTGTGAGCGGCAACGAAGAGCTCGACAACGCCTGCGGCATCTGGGGAAGGGTGGACGAAGAGGACGGGGATCAGGTAGAGGGCGAGGAAGACCAGTCCGAGCACGCCGCCCAGCGCTGCCGAAGATGCGAACAGCTGCACATTAAGAAAAATTCAGTTCTATTCACAAACCGATGACATAACAGCAAAAGTAAACAGTGATGTTTACTAATGAAGCATTATAATATCCTATAAGAAGACTACACCAAATTGACGTCTCATCATGCCTGGTGGCCAGTCATTTAAATTTGTTAAAAGAAATAAGAAGAGAGTTATTTTTTAAATAAAATGAAATGAATCTAACCGTACCTGCATCGCACTAATATTCTCTCGCAGTTGCACCCGCGTGCTAAGCGAATAACGTTCGTAGTTGCGTTTGCGCTCATCGCTAAGTTCCCGTAGAAGATTCAGATTCCGCTTCCCGACGAGAGCGTAGACCTCAAGAGCAAGACATTGATGTGGTCTCGCAGTGGAAACTCTACTCGATTCAGTCTAATGTCTAATAAAAACATTGATACTAAACTAGTTATGTTTCTAGTTCCATATCGATTTCTATGGCTGTATGTTGCAAGACTATTTGTAAGGCCTTTTCTGGCGGACTCTACGGATCTTTAGTTCACCTACATACATACATATTTATAATCGCTAATAACACCTTCTCAAGCATAGACATATGTAATTTGCGTCATTCATTAAGCAGAATTTATATCGGAGAGTATACAACGAATGACGCAGAGATTTGGAAATTCTTGGAATTTTTCAAGTTAGTTCATTATGAGATCAAATATACCGTAAATTGCGTGCTGTTGTAGATAGCGATGCCGAGAAAGAAATAGCTGGCGTCTAGCCAACCTAAATTCTTTTCTTCGAATGCATTCTCGGTTCATGAAAGTCGGCAGGAAATATAGATAGAGCTGAATTCTTGGTGATCCATAAAATGCTTGCCAATGACGACGCTGACGGCGGCGGCAGTGGACGCGGAGGCGGGCGCGAGGATGCAGAAAAGGGCCAGGCCGACGCCGCGGCGGCGCTCGTAATCCGCCACGCGCAAGGTCGCGTAACAACTGGAAACCCGGGTGGCTAGCCTTTTAAATTTCAACTGTTAACTCTTTTGATTACACGTTTTTTTACAAACGAATTCAAAGAACTAAATACTAATTGTAAGGGGAAGCAAATTAATTGCTTTCCCGATATTGAACTGCAAGATGTATCAACCATTACTAATGTAGGTATGTACATATGTACATACATATGTATGTATGTACATAGAAGCATTGGTAATTCTGTATTGTAATCATCAAAAGACATTTTCCTAGACCACCTATTGCTTCACAAATATATGTACGCCCTCAATGTAATATATGACATACACAGTAATCAGTTCCCTGAAGCGATATGCTTAAGAACCCAGTCAATTATTGTTGTTCGCTTCTAAAGACCAAAATAAAAGAGGAATAGCATTAACGCTGCGGAGACATCATGAATTGCTTATTCATTTGTCCATCTGTCATTGTAACGCAAGACAAATATGGCGGATTAGAGTATAAAATGTATCAGTAGCAGCCCTTCTTTCCCGCCCCCACCGTTCTATTGTGACTGTCGCCAAGGCTGTTGTAATGTAGGCCGCCGAGGCCAAGCGGAAGGTTTCGACGAAGAGGAGAGCAGAGAAGGAGAGAGTGCCTGGAAAGAGAGAGCATAGAGAATGAGAAAGTAGCATAACTTCCTGGAATACATCTTGCTTTCGTGCACCTATGTATGTACTGAAAAGTAATGAACTATGCACAATATTCTGTAAGCCAACACTTTTGTGCAACACACAAAGCAAGTCTACGTTTTTACTCTGCATTTCACTGGGGCGAGAAACTGTGCAAAAGAATAAAACGTTACATACGGTTATAAATAAGGAAGATGAAACTAAATAATGAAATAATAGTTTACCATCGGATGACAGGAATCCCAATTCGAAGGCGAGAAGAAGAAATCGCGATGCCATTGAGATGAACGTCGCCACTTCCATCACTTGGGTCAAAACGAAGAGATTGACGTGGAAAAGGGTTGGGTGTCTGGAAGGTGAGATTAGCAATGTTATTCCATATTCTCATTGCTTTTTCTTACGATTAGGTTGCTCTTTAGTACACATATTCAATGCTACTTCGATTCAACCATATTTCAACGAAACGCGCAACTGAAAAGTAGTAAATGTCAATGATTTTTATGAACTCTTTTCGGAAAGTACATATGTTCACAGAAAAAAAAGCCAAAGTCATTTGCCATTTCTGGCGCGCCGGCTGGGCAGCAGCCATTCGGTGCCATTAACAGAATGGGACGTGCAGCTGAAATGCCCCCTAGGGCGCATGCTGATAATATTAAAGTCACGGGGATGGAGCAGGCCATCAACATGAGAAGAAAATTGCTGCCCCAATTGTTATGTTTTCTCTCATTCTTCATTTGTTAGTTCTTTCGATGACTTTTGTTTTCTTTTAAGATGATTAAAACAAGATTCTATCTAACCTCCGTATTGTGAAGAATGCGCATGCTGATGCGTGAAGGACGAGAAATCCGAAGAGGAGTTCTATTCCAACAATTACATAGTAGTAAACGAGTTGATGCGGCGACAATCTACATTTATATCATTATACTAAATCAGTTTATAAATTAATTATAAATTATTAATAGGTTATACATGATTGATAGCACATGAATTAACTTATGTATATAAAGTTTATAAGTCAATAAGACTTTGAGTTAGAAAAAACAGACCTCGAAAGCTGGACAAAGAGCGGAAAGAATAAGGAGCAGTTGCCATGCCCCACGGTAAAGTTGAACATCATCGCACTGCAAGACGAGGGAGAAAGAGAACGAGAGAGGGCGATGGAGAATATGGAGAGGAACATGGGGAATCAAATCTCGTATTTAACGTTATGTACTCTAGAGTACTCGAATGAAACGGAAAGCTTGAGATTGAAGAGGATCAAGAATCAAGATGAATGTAATCTTTGCCTAGTGATGTTTCATTTTGTTTCTAACTGCTTTCAGATGCCGCTGAACATGGTGTTTATTTCCATTTTTTGCAGAGCTTGGCACGTTGCCGGAGGCGATGATAGGAGAAGATAAGTGGAAAGGGCAGATTGTATACACTCTGCACTTGGCAATCAAGAAGAAGACGTGGAATAACAAGTGACGAGGTCGATTGGGTGGAGAAGGCTGTAGTCAGTTGGGTGGTCTCTGCCACAGATGACAAGTGGATGTGACGAAGGCATGGGGCGGAGTCAATCAGAATGCGCACCCCTTTGCAGTCTTCTGTCTTTATTCTCATTTCTACCTATTTCCTACGGACTTCCTCTTTTTATTTTGTTGTCTGTCAGTCTCTATTTGCGAGGCTGTATCTCTCACTATCTCTCCTTCTTTTTGTCTCTACCTCATACCATTTCTCCTTCTTTTCACCCTCTCTCTCGCTCTCTCTCTTCTATTCTTTCTTCTCACCAAAGTGGTTAGAAGCATTCCTATATACATATGTACATACATACATGTATGTGAATAGCTATGCATGACGGTGCTCTGCAAGCAGACTGAATCCCGAATGCGTCAGCACAACTTCTACAAAGTAAAACGCAGTACTGACTCACGCAATCTCACATCTCTTTCTTTCTCTCACATACTTTCTTTTCTCTCGCTCTTTCTCTCTCTCTCCTCTCTCCTTCTCTCTGTCTCTCACTGCCGTTGCGTGTGAACTCCTTATATTCGGCACCGAAGACAGAACAGGCATCAAATAACACGTCAGCCGTCGCAGAATAAAGAACGGGAAGCCGTTAAACTTGGTTCTCCAACAGAGCCGTGGACAACCTTTTGGCCTTTTGCGCCCTGAACAACTAGCTTACCCTGCGATCTAACTGCGATGCGATTAGACAGAACAGACTAAATATGCAAATACATAAGAATTCATTCAATTGGGAATGTTGCAAATTGGATGGCGAGCTGTCCTTTAGACGACAAGTCTAGCCATTCTTCGAATCAGCATTTCACAATCAGAATACAGATAAAAAATTCCAGTCGAAACACTTTGTTAGTCTTTGCACTACAGCCATATTTACAAGAAGGTATGCTAGAATTGCTCGCTGATTGCCTGTGGCGGTGGGTGCGAATGGCATGTAGAATATGAGGAAACGAGAAGTGCATGTGGTATGGTAATGAGGGCCTTCTGGCTCCATGACTCCCACACTCTCGTGACTAGTTAAGAGAGCCTCTCTGTAAGGGTCAAGCAGCCATCCATGGGGGCCTGCCCCGGGGTAAACATTTCTGATTTGGTTATCCAAAATATAATTTGGGGTACCCATGCGCACTATGAAGAAAATTAGAAGGTCAATTTTGTTATAAAATTTTTTTCCTTGTCTGGGCATGCAAATGTATGGAAAAAGTTGAAGTCCCCATAACTTTCTTTAATATCAATATTTTTCTATTTTCCTTTTTTTAACGGAATCAACGTTGGATTCTGAACAAAATCAGCCCAGATGTCTTTCAGTTAACTATTTTTTCACATCGAAAAATTACTTTTAATATTTGAATTTGACGGTTAAGTACCTTATACTCATTTGTGTGTGGGTGTTATATCTCAAAATGTAGAGCATTAAAAACTGTATAACATATATTCTTTTCGCTTCGTGTGCACTACCCCTAAGGGGTGGAAAGTAGGCTCAAATATGGGTACCTCGGATATGTAGGATTCAAGGAATGCGTGAAAAGAAGTTAAATTCTTGTTGTAACATAAAATGAACCGTTTCATTCGATTCAGCACGTGCTTTTTTACAAAAAAGCTCCATATCAAAATTTCATAAAATTATCATCTTCCATGAAAAAAACGCATTTTTCGATTTTTCAGTCATTGTCAGAAAATGACCTAAAACTATTCGAATCGCTGTATTTTCAATGTTTTCAGTGAGAACAGAATGCGGATAGTACTATTCAGTACGCGACAAAATTTTCTACAACATACATCCATTACATCTGGATAGGGCTTCCCTACCAATGACTGTATCGATTTTCCTAAGGCGGTCGCATCAAAACTAACAGATCCGCATTTTCCAACTTTTCGTGCAATCTTAATGTTTCTTACTCATCCAATGCATCATTCTGCTCCACGAAGCACACAAAGGTCAGAACCGATGTTTGTTTAACAGATCTCCCGTGGTAAAAGCCCGAAAAAGGGTTTGCACGCGCGCGGCTTCGAACCTGGGACCCATGACTTCGACGTGCACAACCAATTGGCAAAAATGACGTTATAAAATTCATTTCTGGAAAATGCCAAAACCAATCTTAAAGGTTGACCTATCAGCCGATAGCTATTTTTGCGCTCTATCTGTTCTCACTGAAAACATTGAAAATACAGCGATTCGAATAGTTTTAGTTCATTTTCTGACAGGTTATAAATAAGGAAGATGAAACTAAATAATGAAATAATAGTTTACCATCGGATGACAGGAATCCCAATTCGAAGGCGAGAAGAAGAAATCGCGATGCCATTGAGATGAACGTCGCCACTTCCATCACTTGGGTCAAAACGAAGAGATTGACGTGGAAAAGGGTTGGGTGTCTGGAAGGTGAGATTAGCAATGTTATTCCATATTCTCATTGCTTTTTCTTACGATTAGGTTGCTCTTTAGTACACATATTCAATGCTACTTCGATTCAAAAAAAATTTCAACTAAACGCGCAACTGAAAAGTAGTAAATGTCAATGATTTTTAAGAACTCTTTTCGGAAAGTACATATGTTCACAGAAAAAAAAAGCCAAAGTCATTTGCCATTTCTGGCGCGCCGGCTGGGCAGCAGCCATTCGGTGCCATTAACAGAATGGGACGTGCAGCTGAAATGCCCCCTAGGGCGCATGCTGATAATATTAAAGTCACGGGGATGGAGCAGGCCATCAACATGAGAAGAAAATTGCTGCCCCAATTGTTATGTTTTCTCTCATTCTTCATTTGTTAGTTCTTTCGATGACTTTTGTTTTTTTTTAAGATGATTAAAACAAGATTCTATCTAACCTCCGTATTGTGAAGAATGCGCATGCTGATGCGTGAAAGATTCTGCTCCACGAAGCACACAAAGGTCAGAACCGATGTTTGTTTAACAGATCTCCCGTGGTAAAAGCCCGCAAAAGGGTTTGCACGCGCGCGGCTTCGAACCTGGGACCCATGACTTCGACGTGCACAACCAATTGGCAAAAATGACGTTATAAAATTCATTTCTGGAAAATGCCAAAACCAATCTTAAAGGTTGACCTATCAGCCGATAGCTATTTTTGCGCTCTATCTGTTCTCACTGAAAACATTGAAAATACAGCGATTCGAATAGTTTTAGTTCATTTTCTGACAATGGCTGAAAAATCGAAAAATGCGTTTTTTTTTTCATTTAAGATGATAATTTTATGAAATTTTGATATGGAGTTTTTTTGTAAAGAAGCACGTGCTGAATCGAATGAAATGGTTCATTTTATGTTACAACAAGAATTTAACTTCTTTTCACGCATTCCTTGAATCCTACATATCCGAGGTACCCATATTTGAGCCTACTTTCCACCCCTTAGGGGTAGTGCACACGAAGCGAAAAGAATATATGTTATACAGTTTTTAATGCTCTACATTTTGAGATATAACACCCACACACAAATGAGTATAAGGTACTTAACCGTCAAATTCAAATATTAAAAGTAATTTTTCGATGTGAAAAAAATAGTTGACTGAAAGACATCTGGGCTGATTTTGTTCAGAATCCAACGTTGATTCCGTTAAAAAAAAGAAAATTGAAAAATATTGAGTTTGAAGCGAGATACATCAATTCAGAAATTATCCATACTTTTACCTGTTCACGGAAAAACATTTTTTGAAAACATTTTTTTGCCATTTAATATTGTTACTGGGGCCCAGTGCCATGCCCGACTATGTTTTCACATTCGAAATCCAACGTCTGGATCTGGGGCACGCCCTACTGGAGGCATACGGAGAGGCTCTCTTAATTCTGCTATTTCGGGCTAATGAATATGGTAGGATTGGCTGATTGGACTAGCACTTTGAGGGAGACTGGAAAGGCCATGAGAACCGGCGAGAGAAAGCGAATCCATGCACAAATAGTAATGTTAGCCATTCGGGTGTATTCCTGTAGCAATGCTCTTCCGTGGGATACTTCAGTGCGCATGCGTGCAGTTACAGTTCGTGACGTGGCTTCTGCCATCTCTAAGTGTATACATCTCCTGCCATGCAACGCTATTTCAGTCCGAGTGAAGACGTGCAGAAACGGTGTCTATGTCTCAAGAAAGAGAGAAAGAGAAAGAGAGAGAGAGAGAAAGAGAGAGAGAGACAGAGAGGGAGGGAGAGGGAGAGAAAGAGCGAGTGAGAGTTAAGAGAGAGAAGAGAGAGAGAGAAAGAGAGAGAGAGAGAGAGAGAGAGAGAGAGGAAGAAAGCTAGAGATAAGGAGAGATAGAGAAATGGAACTACAGAGAGTTGAAAGTCTATCAGGCAAAGTGTTTGTGAACAGCCTACTTATGGTCAAGTACTCTTGACAATTATGAATAATAATAGAAATTTTCCAACGCATATTGAAGTATAAGAATTGTAAGGGATACCGCAACAAATCATGGAATTCCTCTGGCTTTCACACCAGAACCAGAAAGGACGTTCCCATGGCCGAGCCAGCTTCTGTATGGCCTTTCTTGCATTAATAGATCATTCCTAGGCGATCACATATCTCAAGAATCATTTGTGCCCTCCTCTTTCTTGTGCTTTCTCTCCTCCGCGTCCTTTGTGTCTCTCCTCTCTCTCTCTCTCTCTCTCTCTCTCTCTCTCTCCTCTCTCCTATCCTCTCTCACTCTCTTCTTCTCGGACTTCAAACTTTATCGGCTGTTAGTTCCGAGCAAACTTTCGCTTTCTCGTAATGGTTCATCAATGTTAGCTGCTCTGTTTGTATGCACAATACCCACCGACTAATACGACATCCACGAGAACCTCTTCAGGGTCCATTTCGCCTCCTCCTTCGGTATTTTATTTCATTCGTTTTCCCTTACTCTACTGGTCATGGTATCTCCCCATCCTCTCCTCAATTTTTCTCAGTATCGTTCGCACTCTCGCACAACGTTATCTCCTGTTCTCTCCCTCACCCTCGTTCTTTCTCCTTTTCTCGCTCACTCTTCTCTCTCCCTCTCTCGCTCTCTCTCTCTCTCTCTCTCTCTCTAGCTTTCTCTCCTATTGTTAGTCTTCCCATAAA
Organism: Allodiplogaster sudhausi; assembly: GCA_945643635.1. NCBI lineage: Eukaryota > Metazoa > Nematoda > Chromadorea > Rhabditida > Diplogasteridae > Allodiplogaster > Allodiplogaster sudhausi. Next base: position 2,193,353 of record CALZFC010000005.1, read on the forward strand.
GAACTGCCTAAGGCATGCATGAGGACTCATCTAATGCGCTTTGAGAATTGCTGAAAAGGGGGCCGAGTCAGATGCCGACGATAAAAGTTTTTATTTTCACTTTTACGAGGATGACAAGAAATGGCGAAGAAATTCGTGAATGGAACCATGGATGAAACAGTGAATGAGCGGAAGAAAGTGTGGAAAGGCGATGAAAATGTGGATTATGTACCTTTTGGTTAGAATGAATAACAATAACTGAACCGCTGTCACATTAGCCATATGTTCATTCGAAACTTACGCGTTATATGTATGTATGTCTGTTCCCTCAAAATGATTCCTAGAAGTAATTTTTCAATTTGCGCGGAAATAGCCGCGGAACACTTTGACACTCGCAGTCGGCTAGGCAAGTTGTGGAAAAAGCAAGATCACACTGAGGATCTGGTGTCAGGCAAAGAACAGAATCGGGAGTACGACAAATAAAATTAAAGCATAAGCTTGAATAAGAAACGAGAAGAAGTTAGGCTGCAATAAAGCCTATTTTGTTCAGATGCGACTAAAATGTTCACTCTCGTGCCCCACGTGGCAAGAATAGCAATCGGAGAAGAAGTAGAAAAGAGAGGATGCGCACGGCCAATGCACCCTTGCTAATGGTGGCAGGGAGGATAGAAGGAAGAAAGAGAGAGAGAGAGAGAGAGAGAGAGAGAGAGAGGAAAGAAAGATGGAGAGGGTAACCTTGCGAGAGAAACAAGTGAAGGAAAAAGAGAGAGCGAAAATACACCCTGAAGCAAATCAGGAACAAGCTGTGAGGGAATGGTCTTAAATAACTCAATGACAATGATGGCAGGCGGGTTGAAAAGAACGAGATAGGCATAAAAAGAGATTAGAACGGAAAGATTCTGAGAGTAATAGAGAGCGAGAATGAGATAGAAAGAGAGAGAGAGAGAGAGAGAGAGAGAGAGAGAGAAAGCGAGAAAAAGAGCTAAACGGAGTTCGTTTATCTTGCGGCCTTCTGCAGCAGCGGCCTAATAGCCTCGCTGGGAACGAAGAGAACGAACACGGCAAAGTGCATAACTATCGGGCGATTTGGCATGTTGATCTTTGACTAGCTGGAGAGATTTATAGGGAGAGATCAGAAGAATAAGAGTTTCAGAGAAAGGGAAGAACATAGAAAGAGAGAAAGAGAGAGAGAGATAGAGAGAGAGAGATAGAGAAGAAGAAGAGAGAGAGAGAGAGAGGAGAAAGCGGCAGGCCTTGGATCGAGCAAAGATACATATGTACATAGCTATGAATATGAAAGCATTGTAAGAACATGAAAGTAAATATGAATTCGCAGGCAGGAATATGAAAAGGGAGTGATCAATACAAACTGACAGGTGATTTTGAGAAGAGATGATGAGGAGACGTGGGTGAGAGAGAAATCGAGATAGATAGAGAGAAAGATAGAAGGAGAGAGAGTGAGAGAGAGTGAGAGAGAAGGAGGAAGGAGTATTTTTGGCCAATGTTCCTTTGTCATAGACGTAACATGTCTTCCCACTCTTTGGCCCATTAGGCGTCTCGTCTTGACGGAAAATTAGATCCATTCAGTCTTATAAGGTATTATTTGAATTTTCCATATACATATTTTACCTATCACTTTACTTCAATTTTGGTTTTTTTTGTTCTCTTTTCTCTCACTCTTATTCTTCTAGCTCTCACTCTCCCTTTCTCTCTCTCTCTCTCTCTCTCTGAAATTTACATATCCTCTTCTCTTTCTTGTGGTTTTCAGCTCCAGTGTGTCCCGTGTACATCAAAGAGCAGATAGCTAATTGCCGTCCGGCATTCCTGCAACACCCGAAGATACGCAAATTGTTCTGGCAAAGTGTGGGTGAAGGCTGGAGAAATCCCTTCCTGTCCAGCACAACTTTGTGCATTCGAATTGGGACGAAACACAAAAGGCGTACACCGTTGAAAGTAGTACTTCCGACACAGCAACCAAGAAGTATGACCTACTCAGAGGGGTAAGAAAAGATGAAGAAATAGACAAACATGAAACCATGATAACCTGTGTTAACATTCAAGCAGTATATCTAGTACTCCATTCTGAGTAAAGGATATGTATATGTATTTACAACTCACTCCTTCATTCGGGTTTAGTCCTTCAAAAGGAATGAAGAAGAGATGTACAAAAAACTGTGCGAGGAACCTAAGGTCCCTCACCCAGTTTTTTTTCAGCTGAGAAGAGGAATGGAGGTTCCTTTTATCGGATGTTCCGAACGCCTCGGCCACTTTCGTGCTTCTCCGGGGCTTCTTCACAGGCTCGCGCAGCATCGGTAGTCTACCATGTAGACCGAACAGCTTAGAAGGAGGAGCCGGAGACAAAAGAGTGAAGAGAGAGCATGTACAATGGAGAGAACTCATAGAAGTAAACAAACGACGAATTCGTAAAGTGTTACGAATGTAATAGATGACGAGAGAAGCAAAGCAGCTGAAGCTTACTAGAGCGGTGTCTACCATCAACTCGAGCATATTCCGTTCAGAAGAGTGTTGTCGTATCGATTGTTGTATGGATTGTAAATAATATTAGAAACAATTAATGTTGTATTTTATAATTTGAGAAGCCTAACAAACGAGGTCCTTCTCCGAATGCTGGGAGACTTCCGCGTGCGGCCAGCGCCGGACGCGTTCAGGGTGCGGCTGCGGCGAATTCGGGCCGGGCTTGCACCCCGTCTCCTCCTCGCCAAGCTCATCTCGTTCTTCCCGATCATCGACTGGCTACCCAAGTCAGCGCTGCTTCCAGCTCTGATTATTTGTTGCTCCTGGACCATTGATTAGATACAACTGGCGCGTCTCTTTCTTCGGCGATATCTCGGGTGGTCTGACAATGGGCGTCTTCAATGTTCCGCAAGGGATTGCGCTGGCCGGCATCACGGGCGTGAATCCAGTGTATGGCCTGTACACGGCCATCTTCCCTTCATTCATTTACATCCTCTTTGGCACTTCCAAACACAACGCACTCGGTGAGCGATTCCTTTCAAGTTTTCAGCCCAAAACAATTTAGTTTCTCCAGATAAAATGAAACACCTTTTTTAAGGTGGATTTGCTGTCCTTTCTTTGATAACGGCAAAAGCAATCGATAAGGTTTCATTTTTGTATTTGCCTTTCTCAGCATTCAGCCAAGAGACAACAGAGCATAACGCTTGACCATTATAAACTTGCCAAGCCTTTAAGAATAAAATTTGAATAGGTGACGCTTCTATCGGCAGCTGCTGGGGGCAACTCTTCGATGGTCGGAGGAAGCGGAGAGGAGGCCGTGGCCAATGCCACGGACTCCTCACTCGACACCATCGCTGTCAATGCATCACTCTTCGAGTCAGCACCGAGACTTCTATCTCATTCGTCATTTCTTCACCCCTCTTCGTCTCGCTCATTTACCTCTTCTCAACAATATCTGGCAATAATTCCCCGCTGTAGCCTCGCCGGCAACGAGTCTCTTCTGCTGGACGAGCTGGCGCGGGCGGCAGGCGAGGCAGTGATGACGTCATCGGCTTCGTCTGCCCTGCTCGGCCCTCCCTCCGACATCTCCATCGCCACGACGCTTCTCTTCATGGCCGGCATCATGCAGGCCCGTTCACAATCCCACTCATTCACCATGACTACTAAATGGAATTAGATGACAGTATTCTTGCTCGTTTCTACTGGTAGCATCAATGAGACATTAAAGATAAAGTATGTATGTAGAGATAAAGTCTCTTCATCAATTTGCAATAGATCTTTCCTACAATTTGTTATTCTTATTCTTCTTCTTCATCTTCCTTTCCGCCGATTATTGCATTACATTTTTCTTCAAAACGCAATACTTGCATCTTGCAATCTTCTCGTTCTCAATCTCTTAATGTCGTCACATCTTAGTGATGTATTGAATAAAAATAAAAAATAATAATAATAATAAAGGATATGCTTCTTTAGATTATCATGGGCATCATGCGACTGCACTTCCTCGCCTGCTACTTCTCCGAGCAGGTCTCATTGTGTCTGCTTCTCTCTCTCATTCTCTCTAACAGTCTCAGACACTCTCTGACTTGCTCTACTCTCAGGTCATGTCTGGCTTCATCGTGGGTGGCATGGTGCACGTGTTCTTCGCTCAGCTTGGTCCGGCCCTCGGCGTCGCTCTTCCGTATCGAAACGGGCCTGGATATCTTTATTATGTCAGCCAGATTTCTAATTATTTTTATATTCTTCACGTTCCATATTGCTAAGTGATCTCACATCCATTGTTTTGCCAAGAAGACACTCTACGAGCAGCCAAGAGTTTTTCTTTCGATCGTCACTCGCTCTCATAATCTTTTCCTCTACCCTTTCTCTCTCCTTCTCTCCCTTCCCTCCAATTCGTAGCGTGTCTGCGACCTCGTGGAGCGTGCCTCCCTCATCCACCTGCCGACGGTATCCATCTCTGCGTGCAGCATCGTGTTCCTCGTGGTGTGCAAGGAGGCCGTGGGTCCGTGGCTCGATGAAGTCTTCTTCTTCCCCGTGCCATTCGAGCTCATCTTGGTTTCTTGTTCTTCATCATCTTGAAATAGAATCTACTTATGACTGATAACTCTTGGTAGGTGATCGTAGGCATCACGGCGACGAACTTTGCGGAGTTGGCGAGCCGACACGACATCTCCGTCGTCGGCAACATTCCCACCAAGTACGCAATTACTTTTTCAAAGACATCTACGATTCGTAAATCCCTTTAAAAATAATTTTTTAGCAAAATTAATTCTTTCAAATACGAAATTATAAAGTTTCCCGCCACCATCCCTCCCGCGTCTCGATCTTTCCTTCACTCTCATCGGCGAGGCCTTCTCCATCGCCGTTACCGCCACGGCCATCCACATTACCGTCTCCAAGTTTGTCGAGAAACGCTACGAGTATCGCGTTGATTACGGACAGGTTCGTGAATACGGTTATTTATTCAATCAGGTGCATTTTCTCATGTAACAAAATACATCTGTTGTTGTCGAGGAACTCTACGCACTTGGCTTTGTCGGAGTTCTTTCATCTTTCTTTCCCGTCTTCCCGATCACTTCCGGTTTCCAACGAAGCGTTGTTGGAGCAGCTGTCGGTGGGTCTACTCAGGTTGGTAGAGAGTGAGAGAGACAGACAGGGAGAGAGAGAGAGAGAGTGAGAAAGAACGAAGGAGATTTACCATTAGGACAGGAAAAGGACATACATAAGTACACATGTACTGTACATATGTACATACATATGTATTAACAAATCTATGTATGTATGAAGGTATAAACGGGAGAGAAAAAGCAGAGAAAAAACACCATTTATCTTTTAGCTGACTTGCCTCTTCTCATCCCTTGCTCTCCTCTCCGTCATCCTTTACATTGGTGAATTTGCGTTATAAAAAAGGAAAAATTGATAGAGACATAAAGACTCTTTTTTTCCGGTCCTGCCCTGGAGTACCTTCCCCAGTGCGTGCTGGCATCAATCATTATTGTCTCGCTGAAGAGTTCCTTCGTCAAAGTTCATGAACTGCGGCAGCTCTGGCCAACATTTAAGATTGATGCTGTGAAACAATTTTATTTTATTTTATTATCTTATTTATACTTTAATTTTAAACCACAACTATCAACAGATATAATCCCTGAATCCCAGTTCATCTGGCTGTCCTCGATGCTGCTGACCATCTGCTATGACATGGTGCAAGGACTCGCTCTCGCCATTGGCCTCGCCGTCTGCACTACCGTACTCAGGAGCCAGTGGTACGGTCAGAGATCGAGTACAGTAACCCCGACTACCCTTTATTCCAATATCTCATATTCCAACTATTCTCTGAAAGAGCAGTTCTCCAGTGACTTTTGTCACTCTTAGGCCCCGCTGGCACTTTCTGACCCGTTCTTCCTCGGAGGGCGCGGGCGGCGAAGGGGAAGAAGAGGCAGGCGCCACGGCGGCAGCCGTAGCATACAGAGAGGCGCCTTCTCTCGATCATCTCGAGGGAGACAGCATTGTTGTGCGATTCGACGGGCCGCTTCTCTTCACGAGTGTAGACCGATTTACAATGGTGCGAGGGAGAGAGAAGGAGATCACTAGAGATATCCACTTTGTAGGCAATCGAGAAGTGTCTCTGGAAGTGGGAGAAAGTTCAACTTGCATGCTTCGTTCGGCTGGACGACCTCGAGCAGCCGACGCATGGCGATCGCATGCTAGATGAGGTGAGGCAGAGGACATTAGAGGGCAGTGTGGAGAGAGTAGAAAGGCTGAGAGAGAGAGAGAGAGAGAGAGAGAGAAGAGAGAGAGGGATAAAGAGAGAGAGAACGGACGATGAAGCGTGTTAGGAATACATGATGAAATAGCCGTGGCATTCATTATCTTTGCTTTCTTGCAGAAGATCGCTCGTCTCCGCAGCAAGCGTTGGCGTAACGCGCGTCGCGTGCCGCGTCGCCGTCGTCGGTGCAGTCTCGTCATCGACTGCACACGCATTCCCTTCGTTGATTACATGGGCCTCTTCACGCTCAAGAAGGTTCAAATGATTTCTTCTACGAATTATATTAACAACTAAAATTGATCTCAAGGTTAATTGTTGCTATCAGCGAATAATAGCGATATCCAATTTGCATGTTGTTTTATGTGTTCCGAGACCACGAAGCAACGGGCGTACGAATCTCGTTTGTCGTCTACCAAGGTGAGCGGTTGCTTCTGATATATTTTTTAGTGAGGTGGGTAAAAGATTAAGCGTATGCTTGTTCTGCTCAGCCGACCTGCTGAAGATGTTCAATGCCACCGACTTCTACACAGTGGTGGGGCGCGACCGCGTATTCGGGTGCATCGACCATGCCGTTGCCGCTGCCGAAAAGGCGTTCGTGTTTTCGTTTCCGTACACATGTACATACATCTATGTATGTATATTTATAATATCCTATATATATTTATTAACAATTGAAAACTTTTAAATTGTCTGCCAGAATTCGAGAGGAACCCCCCGTGGATAAGATGAAGATAGCCTCGCTGGCAAAGCCTCCTCCTCCTTCTCACCAGCCATTGGCGGCGAGAGACTCGCTGCTGACGACAGCCTCGTCTGGAGCAGGTATATTTTTATTTCATTCAAATTATTTCTTTGGTACATTATAGGACAAACACAATTACTATGTATGTACATATATTAATAAGTAGAAAGACATTGTTTGCGTAGTATGCGTGTATATAATTATGCCTTGCAGACGTGGCCATTCTGCGAGAGAGCGACGATGAGTGCGTGGATGAAGGAGAAGACGACACTGCTTCCCTCTCTCCTTCCTCCCCTCCCCCGGGATGCTTCTCTCCTCCCTCTGCCTCGTCCCCTTCCATCTCTTCTTCCTCGTCCGATGACCTCGGCCGGCCTTCCGTTGCTTTCGCCCTCGCTTTCGCTCATTCCATTGAGAGTGCCGACTTTTCGGCGATTGACAAGAATAAGTAGTTTTTTATGTAAAAATTATTTATTGCTATCAGTCCTGATATTTTTCCTCGTTAATTGATTGAATCGCTTGTGATTTTGTCTTCTTTTGTGCTTGTAAAATTTGAATAATTGACATATTTCCATTAATTTCAACAACGTACTTTTCTCGTCCTTCTATCATTTTGGTTTTTTTTTTGTTGGAACGGTTATAAATACTACTCTGTTCATTCCCACTTCATCATTTCTACTGGAAGTAGCCCTCGGTGGGCAGTCGGGCCGACTTCTCCTCTCCCCGTCTTTCTCTCTCCCCCCTCTCCCCCTCTCTCTCACTCTCTTCCTCTCTCCCGTTCCCACTCATGTCGGGTTGCTCAGCGCGTCCGGCCGCGTCGGAAGCGTCCGCGTCGATTGTGACGGCCGGCTCCGTCTGCCGCATCTGCTTCGACGGCTCGAGCGTCACGATTCGGGTATTGCTTGAGAGAAGAAAGACTTCAGTCTTATGTCAATGACTGTTATTCGGAGACGGCTTGATTTGACCTCACGTCTTCCAGCTTGACGCCGAAATACTTTATGCTGGCAAAAATACCTTTTATTCTGATGCAACGACAGTAAAGAAATAAGATGGATATGTGACAAAAAAAGTCTTAACACCGATTTTAGCTAGCCATTTTATTCGAATTGATTGAACTACTAAAATGCATTCGAGGCGAGAATGCACTTTCATGTGTTCATAAATTGTCTTTTAAATTCGCCGCCCTTTCAGCCCTGCCTCTGCGCGCAGCCAGTACACAAAGTCTGTCTCCAGCGGTGGGTGCACCAGAAGGCCTCCCATGGCCTCGATTTCTTGGTATGGTTACACTGCTACGGTTTCAGTGGTATTCGCGAGTACTGCTGAAATGTTGTTATGGTTTCTCTCAAGCCCTAACTCCTTCACCATCACTCCCATCTCCTTCTCTTTATGCGACTCTCTCCCCTTCTCTTCTCTCTTTCTCTCTCTCTCTCTCCTCTCTTCGTTCTCTCTCTCTCTCTTTCTCTCTCTCTCCTCTCTCTCTCTCTTTCTCTCTCTCCCTAGGCATGCGAGGTGTGTCGCTCGGCGTACGCGCTGACTGCCTCCCGTCTGAAGCCGCGCGTCGATTGGACTCTGCCGTCCCCGCTCTCGGGTGAGAGTGTTCAATTCCAAATTGCTCTGATTTGGCTAACGCACGGAACTACTTCAAATGTTCTTGAGGGGACTTCGAGGACCGCCTGGACTTCCACCTTCTGCCCGTCTGGGTCGCCTTCCTCGTCCGCATTCTCTACATTGCCGTCATGTTCGTCTTTCAAATCTGCCTTCGTTTCCAGCTCTCTCATCGCTCTCTCTCTCTCACTCTCTCTCTCTCACTCTCTCACTCTCCTTCTTGCAGACAAGGCGCCCCGGCACTGCGCCAGCAGGTCGCTCTGACCCTCGGCGATGGCTTCCTCGCCCGTGCGTGGTGGCTGTGCTTCGCCGTCAACAGCGTCTACTACGGGAGCGTCACCGTCCTCATCAGCAACAAGTGGTTCACTGAGAACTCCATGTCAGGAACTGCTCCTACTTCAACAGTGATGACTTGAAGCTTCCGATGTAAGAATTGATTTCTTGTGCCACCGTATATGATTACAGCTACGAGTTCACGGAGCACTCGCGCTGGCTGGCCGAGCAGCACTCCCCTTCCGTCGCTGCCGGCTGACGAAGACAAGGGAACCCTCATCATCCCCGCCCTATTTCCTTCCCCGCTGCACCCAAGTCCCTCATCCCAAGATGCCCCCGATTACTACTCCCTCGTGACTCCTCCCTTCCACTAACACCACTCGAATAAATCTGGAACATCTTGTCTTGATCCGTTGTCAATAAAAACAAATACTTTATTTCAATACATATCTCTAGTCGAGAAATATTACAACTATCCAGTAACAACTTTTCTACATTTACTTAGTTGGAACGAGTGATATAAACATGGAAAGTGGCCAGTGAATAGCGACGGAATAGGGTACTGTAGAACGATGGATACTATTGGAGGGACATGGCCTTGGCGGATGAAAGGAGCTTCTTCTCTATGCCTTGGTGGAGATGTACGAGATGAGATCAACGACGCGGTTCGAGTAGCCGTACTCGTTGTCGTACCTAAAGGATAACATTTACTGTCTTCATCTAAGATTGATCTATTCATGCTATTTACCGATCTATTAACCTTCTAGATCAATCATCATTTGTCATAATATCTAATCATTACTGCGAGCGCAAAGAGTAAACACACCAGCTGATGAGCTTGACAAAGTGCGGGTTGAGAGAGATGCAGGCGTCCGCGTCGAAGATGGAAGAGTTCGTGTCTCCGACGAAATCGGTCGACACAACCTTAATTTAAATGTTTATTTTTCGTTTACTTGTCTGCTCTATTTCTTCCCCAAACAAGGCAGAATGTAATTCACTATTCATGAAACTTTTAAGAAAGAGAGAAAGAGTTGAAGGCAGTACTGAGTGAACAACCCTTGACTCCTCCAGAATGGAATGTACAATACCTGGTCCTCCGTGTATGCGAGGATGCCCTTCATGGGTCCCTCGGCGGCCTCCTTGACGACCTTCTTGATGGTGGCCATGTCGGCGGGCTTCTCGAGACGGCAGGTCAGGTCGACGACGGAGACATCAGGGGTCGGCACGCGGAAGGCCATTCCCGTCAGCTTGCCGTTCAGGGCTGGGATCACCTACAAGAACAGTCGTTTTCCATATCAGAACTAGAGTTTTTTTATACGAATGCCGTTTAATAGCTCTGTAAAAGTGTCTTTGTCCAGGATAAAGAAAAAGGGATACGGTACCTTGCCGACAGCCTTGGCTGCTCCCGTCGAGGCAGGGATGATATTCTGCGCGGCACCACGGCCATCACGCCACAGCTTGCCTTAATTGATCGATACTCTAGTGATCTACCATGATCTTAACTCCTTCCCCTCCCTTCTCTTCTCTCTGCCCTTTCCTCTCCCTTCTCTCATTCTCCTGACCGGACGGTCCATCGACGGTCTTCTGAGTGGCTGTGGTGGCGTGGACGGTAGTCATGAGTCCCTCGAGGATGCCGAAGTTGTCGTGGATGACCTTGGCGAGGGGCGCGAGGCAGTTCGTCGTGCACGACGCATTGCTGAAGAAGTGCATTTCAGTTAAACAAATTTAAAGCGATATTCAATTGCAAATTGAATGCTGAATCAGTTTTTCGGTATTTTATGTTTGAATGGAAACTTCCTTTGAACGAAAAGCACATTCTCGAGAAGATTGCACAGCATACCTGATAACGTGGTCGTTGGCCGTGTTGTACAACTCCTCGTTTACTCCCATCACGAACATCGGAGCATCGGCGGACGGGGCCGAGATGATGACCTGAAATGTTAGAGGGATACTCGGTTTAGAGAATTATGTCATTCTATTTAAGGCACTTTCTTTTTCTTAAATAATATTCCGCTCTCTCTCTCTCACTCCGTCTTCCTTTCTCTCGTTTCATTGCTGACCTTCTTGGCGCCTCCCTTGAGATGTGCAGATGCCTTCTCGATGGTGGTGAAGACTCCAGTGGACTCCACGACGTAATCCGCGCCGTTGGCAGACCACGGGATCTCGGCCGGGTCCTTGCTAAAGCAATATCTAGGATTGAATAAATTCTATATTTAAAAGTGAACAGAAATATTTCCTCAGCAATTTATGAGTAGCATCATAAGTGTACGTTTTCTGTTGTCATCTATGGTGTCAACAGTTCCAGAGAGCTTTTCTCCAAGCTAGAATCTATCCATCTTGGCTAATCAACCTGTGTGCTGCACACTTTTCATCGAAAGGCCCACTGCTCCACGAGCGATCTTTGTGCACTCTATTTTAGCCCCCAATGTGACTAGAGAGTCTCTTCATTCTCCTTTCCCTCGCAGTCCTTCTTCGATCCATTCAACCCTATCTTCATCTCATATCTCTTCTCTCTCTCTCTCTCTTCCTCGATTCCCGTCATTTTAATTCAAGAACCCTGTGTTACATGTCATGATTGAAGACAAACATAGAAAACAAAGACTCACGTGAGAACATTGAACTGTCCACGATCACTGTTTTGCTCACTTTATCGCAGTTCATTTCTCCTCATCCCATTTTCTCTTTATCGCTTTAGCAATATCACCCTATCAGTCTCTCTGTGTCTTTTTCCTTCTCTGTCTTCCCCTACTCTTCCAATAATATCTTATCTGACATCTCACCCCATTCTAGCAACATGAGAGGCAAATTCTGTGGCGAATCGCAACCTGCGTTTTGTCCACTCTTCAGCGCCTCTTGCTTCCTATCGATTTGACACTCTCCTAACCCTTCATTGCCACAGAAACAGGCGTATAGCAGCTAGCTATTTATCTATTTCTCTGTCTCCCCCTTTCAACGGAAAACTGCAAACAAACCCATGAGAGAAATTGAGGGAACAAAATGAGAGCAGACATTTGAGAAGCCTAAGGTGCGCATTCACTAGCACCGAAGGCAGCTACGAGACATTCAAAATCCCTTGGCACCGCCACTCCTTCCAGAATACTCTCTTCCACAACAGGGTCGTCACCCTTCGACCCTTTCTTACAGCAAGGTCGGGATGTTACAGCGGAGGGGGGGGGAGGGGATAGGAGGCGCTACGGAGGCAACAAACGACATAGGAAGAGGTAAACAGCGGCCGGCTCTCTTCCGTTGCCTCTCTCCTTTATTCTTCTCTTTCCCTCTCCTTCCCTGGATCTCTCTCTCTCTCTCTCTAAATCTCTCAATTCCACTGCATTCTCCTCACTTGCCCCTCCATCCCAAACTCCAAAGATGGGACTTCACGCTATGATCTTTACAATTAAATATTGTTTTCCCGCTTACAATAAGCGAACATCTGAATCGTATTTCCCCGAACAGTCAACCTGCCTGACCTGTTGTACACCTTGATCTTGTGCGCGGCCTTGCCGGGAGCAGTGACGATGAGAGTGTCGGCCTCGTGAGTCACGGTTCCCTTGAAGCGGCCGTGGGTCGAGTCGTAGTTGAACAGGTACACCTGAAGGGATACTGTATTACGGAGAGTGATACGATAGAAGATGACAGTATGTGGGACACGATTAGCTAGAGCTCCTCCTAGTTCATACCAGGTTGTTTATCTGAAACAGATAAACAACTTGGTAGGAATTAGCTCTAAGCATTTTTACTCGTGTCGAAATCGCGCGCATTCTCATATCCCGTGAACCTTTGCAGCGCTAACAAAAGGAGAATAAAGCTGAGCAATGACTGGCCATGTAGTCGACGGAGATGAAGGGGTCATTGACGGCGACGACCTCGACGGTGTCCTTCTCAACAGCGGCGCGGAGGACGAGACGGCCAATGCGGCCGAACCCGTTGATGCCAACCTTCGGCTTAGACATGGCAGAGAGCGAGAGAAAAGCGGAGATACCCTGGAAGATCAGAGAGGGAGAGAGAAAGAAATGATAATCACGTCATGCATATATCTCGAAGCGTCCTATTGAATGAAAAGATTGAATAGAAAAAGAGAGGCACATGAAAATGGGCAAGGCACCTACAAGCAAAGGCTAACGAAGGAACAGCTACGTGAGGAAACGACAGGGTCATGATGCAATACAAGTCCCAGGACACAAAGCGTGATGAAAGTGGGCTTGCAAAAGACGGCCATCCGATTAGATTGAGGGTGCCTTCTCAGGAAAGGAAGCTTCTCGGCTAGGGCAGGAGAAGAAGAGTGATTGAGGAAGAGGAGGGAGAAGAAAAGTAAGGAGAGAGAGGAAATGAAGGAACGTGCCACACAACTTTGAGTTGGAAGTATGACGGAAGGAGTTCGAAATGGAACAACAGAAGTAAGATCATCCAAGGTTAGAGCGAGAGAAGAGAGAGAGAGAGAGAAAAGAGAGAGAGAGAGAAAGAGAGAGAGAGAGAGAGAGAGAGACAGCAAGGAAGAGAACGCGGGAGGAGAGAAGTGGGCGCTAGCTCGGCCGAGCCATGCCGCTGCCGACTGAGTTGTCAATAGATAGAGAACGGCCGTCCAGCGGGGGGGGAGAAGAGGCGGAGTTGTGGGAGGGAGAGAGAAAGTGGGAGAGATCATTCAGACAGTCAGAGAGGATAGAGAGTGCGAGAAGGAGCGAGAGTGCGCTAGAGAAGCAAACGGATCAGAGACAGAGTGGAGGCACACTCTGCACGGGACGTACGTGCCGAAGAGTAGCAGATATGCGAAATGGCAAGTAGGAAGTCCCAGGCAACGACGCGAATAGACAACAGAATTCCTCGAGAAGTGCAGCAGTAAAACAAGCAAAGATAAATCAAGAGCCGAATTGATATTCCTGCGCAATCGTGAACAAATCCTTTTCAGCCCTACGCAATATCATATACAAACATGACGAATCAGGATTACCAAGGAGAGCAGTCCATCAACGCCGATGTGAGAGCAGAATGAATGAGCGACTTAAGCTGGAAGGGGAAAGCAGGGAGATCACTTGGGCGAACGGGCGAGAGGAAGAAGATCTTTCGGAAGGGACGGGATAGCAACGGTGGGAGAAGAGCGAGAGGAGGCGAAGAATGGCCCTCTCTCTCTCTCTTTTATGCCACACGGAAGAGAAGGAAGATCGATAAGGAGGAAGAAGAGTGGGAATGAATGAGAGAACACAAACAAGCAACAGCACAGTGTCAACTTTCAGTTCCAGAACATTCAAAACGATAAAGTAATAAGCGGTCGAACAACTGTCCTACAGCACCGTAGAGACACATTTTAAAAGAAGTGGAAAACACTAATCACGCATAACAAATCAACAACAAAATAACCCAAATCGGTACACAACCGAATATGAATATTTCGAGAAGCTTCTGTCACGGCAATACATCCGAACTAGATACTATGGCGGTTGTAAGTAGTTGCTGTAGTCGTAGCAAAAAAATTGTTCAAACTGTGAATCAGGAATGTCATAAAAATAAAATGAAAAAAAAACTTTTTTCCAACAATCGAAGATAATTTTGAAAATTATGAAAGGAACAGTACTTTTAAATGGGATATGAAGCAGTTTTGTAAATTTTCACCGAAACTCAAAGGGTGAGGATGATATGCACTCCAACTGAAGATAATTCTTGCTATAAGCGTACATGAGTACACTTGGATTTCGAAATTTTGAGGAAGTGATTCTCGGCTACTCAGAAATCATTTCCACTGCTGCTTCCCTCGGTTAATGGTTCGCTTCATTTCGCTCAGTAATTTTGTTATTTTAATTGTAAAAGCTCATAATTTATCTCATGATCTTCTTTTAAAAGAAAAGAATCTCTCTCTTTCAGATGCCTTCGCAGTCTGCAAGTGTGTGCAGCATTGAAGTGGGTTTTGATATTGTTCTTCAGAGTAAAAATAAAATAAAAAATTTATATTTTAGGAGATCGTCTCCCCTCCTGTCGTCACGCCGCCAACTCCGACTCCCCGCCTCACGTCGAGCCAGAAGGAGGCTGAGGCCATCGTCCAACTCTTGGACGTATGAGCAACATCTTATTCATTCAAGATGGTGCCACGATTGCAAGTCATCTTCATCCATATCGCCCCTCTCCTTCGCGTTTTTAACTCGCTCCTATAATGCCGGAGGAATTTACAAGCAAGATACTTGCTCATATAATACAGCAGGAATTTACAAGAGGAATGACTTGTGTGATTTCCCGATGATTTATATACCGTGGAACGGTTGAGATAGCCATAGGTTCTTTCGATGTGATTGGCCTGCCACCCGACACTCTCATCTTTTACCACGTCTCTATCACTCACCCAAGCATTCTCCACTTCTTTCCCCATTATCATTCTCTTCCTTAGAAACGCCATGCTCAGCTGAACGAGGAGAAGTTCGCGTACGACTTCATCGACGGCCACCTGCAACGCGCGAACAAGCGAGTGGACAAGGAGTCGGCCGAGGTAAGAGAGGAAAGGAATCTGAAGGGACGCGGTCAAATAGGAAATGCATTATGTAATGAAAAAGCGATATAATTTTATCGATTTTACTAAAATCCAGCTCACTCACTCGCTGAACTCTGCACTTCGTACCATGGAGCGGCTCCTGCGCACGGCGAACGACAAGGTTGGAGGAGAGAAGAGAGGAAAGAGGAGTGGGAAGAGGAGTGGGGAGAAATGAGAAACAACGTTCAACACGATAAAGTTGGCATCACTGCTTTCAGGAGAAGCCTCAGTGATCTCCGAGCCGGGCAGAATCACAACTTTGCCAGTGCACTCTCACGGAATATAGAATAAAGATGTTTCGGAATTTTTTCTTTTTCTGCACTGACACTGGATGATTGTTGATTCATTGTATTGTCCAGTGATCCATGAGTGTGGTGGGATGCTTTATGTAGGTGGCAAGGTGTAGTTCTGATGGTGCATCCAAGAAAACATGCAAACATAACGTGGCAATGGAGAGAAAACCCCTTGTTTAGCTAGAAGTCTCTAAGAGAAAAGATTCAAAATACTGTGGGAGACCTCAACATTTTGCTCCGTAATAAAAGAACAACTGACGCTTCTCTTCTGTGTTACCTCTCCAATCATTCCAACTACGCCTGCCAGGCATGGGCCGTCCGCTTGGTCTGCTAGGCTTGATGACTGCACGGCTCGCGTCGAGGAGCAGGCTCCGCTTGGTGCTCAGGCATTGCTGGCGGCCGCAAGATATGTATCAGCAGGCAAATATTGGCAGCATGAGATCACTTGGCTCGCGAGGGGCTGCTATTAAAGTTTATTTTATTCCAAACATCTCGAGAGGTGAGCGAGGATGAAGTCGAGCAGCTGAGAGACGTGTTGGAAGAAAGACGAGCTTGGCATTTCTTTGTATTTTATATCTCACTACGCTTGAACTTATTCTATTGCTAGTTAACTAATAACAACATACAATCTAGAATAAGAACTTCAATTTTTCAATAATTATTCACCTTGACGTACCTTATAATAAAAGGGCTCTTTTTCTTCATCATGCTCCTGTCTTCTCCTGACCGAGATAGCTCAGTCCGTTCCTCCTGGCGACATCGCCACTCACCCATACTCGGAGGTCGTCTTCAACGCTCCCTACGATGACGAGAACAACTACCAGATCAAGAATTCTTTCTGTCTTTTTTCTAACTTTAATTTTCTTTTCTTTAGCAAATTTAAGTATCATTTAGGTAATCAACAGCCGCATCGGCTGGTCCTTCAAAACATGAGGCGTCTCGGTCTCGACCCGGCCAGCGGCGTCCTTGCACCCCAGGAGCTCGTCGCTGTCTCCTGGGACGCCTTCGCCTGTGGGCACGAACAATTACCGCATCACTATCGAGTGGACCAACACGCCGGTCCAACACGCCGCTAATAAGCAGTTCCGCCGCGAGTGACTCCAGTGCGATGACACAGTCCGCCGCAAGAAACTCCCCATCGAGTACAACCCATGAAGCCCCTGTCCATGTCGATCCGAGCTGCACTAAATAAATATTTCATTCAAATTCTGTATGTTTTACGATAAGATGGTCTTTTACATAAAGATGGAAAATTCAGATAATTTTTTACCATATTGAATGTGATGGAGAAAAAAGTAAGAGAATGAAATGCATTAAATGTAACCCCTTCCTGATCCATGGATAAGTGTTTTCGTAGTTTCCATTCTGGACAATGGACAGACAATTGACAGCATATTCGAGGTTGGAATCTCACTGTTTTCGGGTGTTAGATCTGCCTTGCGCACATACAATTTTTGGAGGCACTAGTAGGATGATGTGAACTCTCCTTTCTCTCTCAAGTTGTCATTCTTTCTCTCTTGACCTGTATCTCTCTCTCTTTATAATGTCTCGCGAACTAGTTCTAGCTCCCTCTTCTCTTCCAGCAGTGTTCTACTCTTGATCCTCGCCCTCCCACTCCTCTCTTCCAGTGCTCTTTCAGTGTCTGCCATGCAAGAGCGGACGCTCTGCTCGGATCTCCGGGGATAATAAATTTCATACGATGCTCCTTTTTGTCACGAAAAGAGACTGATGGGTGCTAGAATCACCACTTACAAAGAAGGCGTACATACACGAATGATGCTCTCATATCTGCTTTTCTCATTCCCCTCCCCGAATCCGTTTCTCTCTCTCTCTCTCTCTCTCTCTCTCAATTTCTTTTATCGACTTGTTGTACCTCTCACTATTTCCGACACACGAAGTCTTCATCTGCTACCTTGGCCCTTGTTTCCCGATATCCTGCCAGATTGAGATATTCTGCCCATGCTTGCAACCAATGCTAGGGTCGACAGTGAGGGTGATTAACACGTATCCACACTCTCTCGCCGTACGGACCCTCTCTTTATTCGATGAAATCTCATTAAAATGTCTGACTCTCGTTCCAATCTCTCTCTCTCTCTCTCTCTCTCTCTCTCTGTTCATCCGATCTTTTCACCTTCACGCCCATGATGACAGTCTCATGTGAGCAACGGCAACGACGAATGGCTCAAGCGGAAGCGTGAATGGACAGAAGAAAACAAAAGAGAGTATGAGCCAGACAGATTGAATGGGAGAGGGGAGATCGTGGGAGGGAAGGCACCACAGTTGCCCCTTTCTTTTTTGAAGGAATTCGGCTGAGGCCGACTGTTCATGTTGTCCATGTCGTATTTTCCGTCATGTTCGACAAATGGAAATATCTGCAGAACTTTTAGATTTTGTATTTGTGATATGCGTGATATGTATGCGCCTCTTTACTCAATATATCTCATTGCTGTTTCTATACCCTTTAACATTTTGCATCACTCATTTTTAAATTTGAAAAGTTGAAAAGTTGATAGAAAAGGGTGATAAATAGATGAAAACCAGTAGAGACCGATCTAGATACATATGCATGTGCCTTCTCCGTAGCTAAAAATTGCACGTGCGAATTCACGCCCATCACTTCTCTTCGTTCGGCAATTAGTTGTACTGTGACTATCCATGAAAGGAGTGAGCTCTCTCCCTGCCCTTATATCCCAAGTATCCCGGAACGCTCTTTCCATGGTTGAGCTGTTCTCGTTGATCCGAGACTTGGCTAGGCTGCAATAGGCCATGTTGTCTACAAAATATTGACCAAAGTAAAAAAAAATCCCCTCAAAGGACACTTTGATTTTAATTGCAAAATAGCCTGGCTCTTCGAATAATATAAATAGAGAGCAGGAAAAAATATGAACGTGAGCACAAAGTAATGACGAATTCAAACTGGTCTGATTGTCTCCGAATTTAAGTGACGACTGCTTTCTCTATGCAGGCAGCCAAATAGATCGTATCTATGCATGTACATACTATGTATGTACATACTAAATCTACGTTTTTTTGAACATTTTTCCCGTCTGTCGAAATTGGCGGTGGGTGGCTAACGTGCAGAGCTCATTGTCAGCGCATGAAAAGTTCACTCCGCGACTACCACACATCCTGTCTCTCTCACCTTTAACTGCCTTTTTTCTTAATCTTTCATGACTCTCCTGTGATTTCTTGTAGGATCCATAGCTGTCTGCATTCCACTTCTCGTCCACAGGGTCTCTCTTCTCTCTTACACGCTGGGCATCAATCTCCTCTGCATTCAGCAGGCAAGTTCGATCTGCTTTCATGGAATTCTCTGCTTTGCTTAGTGTTAGTCACTCGTATTAGTGCGGAGAACATTGAATGTGTCTGTTACCCTTTTCCCAGCGGGACCCTTTCGGTTGAACGCCCGAGGCGCTAGAGAACTGAGGAAATGGGAAGAAAGTATGGTATTTTCCGAGCAGCAGGCTGCTTTAGAGAAGAAAGAAAGAACGGTTTGATGGTTTCGTGCCAGTTTCACTCTCTGGCCATCGATCTTCTACGTCACAAGCGAAGCTTCTTCTCTGCCACTTCTTTATTCTCTGGCGGCACTCCTTGGAAGAAAGATGTCGCAAGTGTCGAAGGGTGCCGATCATGAAGTTATAAACGAATCCTCAAGGGAGATGATTCCGCTGCAATCCCTTGGAGTGCCTCCAGCGAGTCCGAATCCGAGTGTCCGCACGAACAACAGCGACGCCGTCTCAGCTGCTCCTCCCTCCTCCTCGCAGATCTCTCGCACCACTTCCCTCGTCACTCTCGCGCCCGCCATTGCCTTTGGTGTCCGGCCGGCTCGATCGTGGAATCTGCTGCAAGTGCCGAAGGCACTCGCACTCAATGGGTGCATAATGTTCATGAATGTAAGATGAACATTCAGATGGATACAATTCATCAACCATGAGCACCAACTGTTAGGATCCGGATAAACTGTGTCAAGCTGATTTCGCGACCAATCAATGACTTACTGAAGTTGTTTACATGAAAAGCATAAGAAACCGAATCCTGAATTTCCTTAAAATATCAGCTCGTTGCAGCGCCTTCTCGTCGGTGTCGGAAAGCGCGTTGCCGCAAAAGCAGCCGACGCTCTTCTCTCTCGGTATGCAGCGGGAGGGATCGTCAGTTTGTCTCTCTCTGATACTTACTAACTTATTCATTTAATTGCAGTCCTCTATAGATATGAATATTTGTGCGAACATTAATTTCCGCATCCTTTCAAGCCTTTATCTTCGTTCTTTTTATGATCAGCTATTTTTTCCTTCATTTCAACCTGTCCGTCCTCCTTGCTCTTGCAACTTCAGTTGCTTCTTTTCCTCTGCAGCTGCATCTTTGCATCTTGTTTTTCTTCACTGTAAAGGCCTTTGTGAATAGCGGCACATTGCGGCGTGAAATTGTATGAATCTTGCCTCTCCTCACGTATCTTTTTTTTCATTCAAGCGTCTACCCAATCACAATAAGACGAGTCATTAGAGGGAATGAAAAAGTAGACAGGGGCGGAATTACAAAAGTCAACAATCAGAAATAGACGGTCCTGAAGAGATTGAGAGAGTCGGAGAGGTGGAATTTTCATTCAAATCGAGGGCAAAAATGAACCCTTGATCTTTGTGACATTTCGAACATCTAATAGTAACGGTTAGTGAACACAATTTGCGGGTTGCAAGAAGTATGTAGAACTGTTAGAACAAAAATATGAATTACAATTTAAGGGGAAAGACGAAGTGACGATTTTTTGGGAGGAAGGAATACTAAAAGCAATCGAACGAACGACGAATAACGATTGAACACAACTCGTACATACATGGGTTAACATAGGAGCGGGAGAGTGAATACAGCGAATCCTCAGTATGAGAAACTGGCGTCAGCTAATGGCCATGGATCAACCGTGGTTTGTCACAGAGCAGAGATGAAAAGAGAGGGATGGAAAGAGTGGAAATGAGAAAGGAGAGTGAGAAAGAGAGAGAGAGAGAGAGAGAGAGAGAGAGAGAGAGAGAGAGAAACAATCTGGTAAATCGAGGTAGCCATAATCGTCGGCAATAGTGTATCAAAGTTTGGGGATTTACTGTCCGCGTGTTCGGTGTGAAAAAGAGCAGCTTCACGGGCATCCAGTTCGGTATTGCCAGGTCTTCCGCTCATGGGCCGCAGTTAGAAATGAATCGCTGGACTACAATCTAGTCACTAAATAATAATGTACATATAAAAGGCAACTCCACCTCTCTCTCTCTTCGCCTAACTCTGTCTTACTAGTTCTTCTCATACTACTTAACTCTCTGCTTTTCATCCTCCTTCCATATGACGACTATTTCTTTATGCTTTTCCAGCACTGAATAGAAAGTGCAATCATTTTCAGATTTTAGTACTTAAAATAGCGTTTTTTTAAATATCTCAGTTGTTATACTTACCAGTTGCAACGATGGCCTTTTTCGCTAACTCCACGAAGGATATAAAATATCACACTAGAATATCGCAACAGTATGTCCAAAGTTGAGAGAACAACGCCAATTTTTCTCTCGAATTACTACTGCTTGAAGAAGCAACTTTGTTATTTTTGAAATTCTTCATCGAGCTCACACGATCAGGTTCTCTGTCTCGCGCACCTGTTTCGCGATCTCCTGATCTTTCTTTCTCTTCTCTGTCTCTCAATCTGCAATTGTTCCTCATCCAGACTCCAGAACGGCTTCTTGTCGTTATCCTCTCTCTCTCTCTCTCTCTCTCTCTCTCTCTCTTTCCCTCCGCTCGTTCTGTTCTTCTCATTATACCCTCTCCTCTCTCTCTTTCTCTGCTCTCTCTTCATTCTTTCCGAACCCTGCCATCGGCAGCTCAAAAAGTGCTCCCAATTATGGAGTGCATTCGACTCATCGCACACTGTGCCGTTCCCATTCTCTTTCTCACCTCACTGCGAGATGGCAACTTTCGATTACTTCCTCTACAGTAACACTTATCGAAACTTCTGTCGCAGTACTCTGTAATGTCGTATGTATAAATAGAAATAAATAAAACTGTTTCTTTTTTCTGGTAATTGAAACAATATTAATTTTTTTAAATATTTTAAAACTCACCTTTCCAACCAACAATATTAACTGGTTGAGCGAAAGTAAGTGACGTGGCGTCGTAAAAGTCACTTTTTCAAACTGTAATAAATTAAATTTTTATATTGTTCGCCTAAAACTCACATTGTCTAATGTTTGCAGGCGCCGTTTCTCGACCATCACCCAGATCAATCCCGAGACACTCAGACCTGAGAAAGGTTGGGATGATTGTCAATGTCTCTTTGTGTCTCGCTTCCTCGACGGCGCGTGAGTCAGCAAATGCGATTATTAAATAATTCCCTAGTAGTCGCTGGCAGTATAATTATTATTTCGTGAAATTTGGCCATTACCCCTTCCCGATTCCTTGCGTGGCCCATCCTCTGCTCTCGTTCTCTCGCTGTCTCTTCATTCTACTTCCTTCAGACCGTCATACATATTCTGAGAAAGTCATGTCAGCCTAACCAAATGTTATCATGAATTAATTTGTTGTGCTGGAACGGGGCTTTACATTATGTCTATTATTTTGTTATTTGCTTGTGCCTCTGAATCAGTCTGCCAATGGCGGCTTGCAAGAAACGCGATGAAAAATTGGCCGGAGGATAATCCATGATCAGAGTCAGGACCTTATCGCGCTCTTCTACTTATTAATCAATTATCGTGTCCATTAAATCATCGATGCCCGAGATGCCTGCCATTTAAAAGGCTTCTACGTCAACTTCTAAAGGAGTACGGTATTTCGCATTTTCATCATCTCTTCAGCTTTGCTACTAGAATGGATGCTAGAAATGGACAATACTTCGCGCATTAGCTGGCAATGCAATAGTAAATCCTGATAAGCTCGAGAATATGTACCTTCCACTGGATCTCCTCTATCCTCTCCACATCACGCACTTTGCCCCCTCTCCTCACCCCTAATGTTGGAAATCTCTTCCTCCCTTCAAATCCGTTGATCTCCAGCCCATCGAGCTGTCTGCAACTTCAGAGGATTTATATAAATACCCAGGGGCGACCTAAATTCTGCTAAATTCATTGGCTAGCGGAGCGAGTAATTATTGTAAGAAAATTGTTTTTCCTGTTTTCACAACAAGGTTGTACAGCAGCAGTCCTATAGTAAGTCAACAATGTTTTTCTGGCTCATTTAATGTTCTTTCTCTCCACAATTTAAAAATAATAAAGTAATCTTGAATTGCATTTTAATGGTATCTACATATGTATTGACTTACCATTAGCATTAAATAATGCAGTGAATGGTACATGCCCCGAGGCGGGCGGCGGTAGGGGCTTGGACGAGCGGCTGCAACGCAAGGTAACCGGCGCATTCGGCAACCTGGCGCTTTTCAAGGTATGCAGTCCTGCTAACAATATCCACTGCTTTGATTGAATGATTTCGGCGGCACGCAGGCGGTATTGAGATATATTTTGCGGAGTGTATGTATGTAAGTACCCAGTCTTTTGTTTTCGCCTATTTCTCACATTTCACTCTCGATCTCTCCTTTTTCATAGACTGACGATGAGACGGCCTCAGCCGCTCATGCGGCGACGCTCTTCTCGGCGTACACCACGCCGGGGCCGAAGGAGCGCGCCACCAGCGAGCACAAGAAGGTCAGCACCTGATATTTGTATCAAAATAGAAATTGTGCTTACAATTTTATTGATTGTATTAGCCATGAAAATAAACTGAAGTACTGGAAGGCAAACCTCGGCGTCATGCTCGGAGTGTATCTTCCAACCATCCAGCACATCCTTGGAGTCACAATGTTCATCCGTCTCTTCTGGGTTGTCGGAGTAGCCGGCCTCGCATGGACAAGTCTGCTGCTCGCGCTGTGTTGTGCATGTGTTAGAGAATGGGGAGATTGAGAGGGAAAGAGAGAGCATTCTCCCTTAAGAGAGTGAAAGAGAGAGGGGGAGATTCCTTGTTCATTCTCAGACTCTGCTCACGTCGATCTCGCTATCGGCCGTTGCGACAAATGGAGTTGTCGAATCGGGCGGCGCTTATTTCATGATTTCTCGGAACCTTGGGTGAGAGACGAAGGGACAGAGAGGGATAGAGAGAGAGAGAGAGAGAGAGAGAGAGGGATAAAGAGAGAGAGATAGAGAGAAAGAGAGCTAACAATAACGATATTGCTAGATCATAGACTGTTTGCAGTGCGGAATTCGGCTCGGCCGTTGGCATTCTCTTCTACCTCGCGAACACGGTCGCCTCTTCCATGTACTTGGTGGGCGGAGTCGAAGTTATGCTGGTCAGTTGGCATGTCTACTTTTACAGAGCAAAATGGCATTTCCTTCAGATGTATCTCTTTCCGAGTATGACAATTGGAGGAGGGCACGGAGGAGCAGAAGAGGGTGAAGAAGGTGTGGATGTTTTGGCTCTGATATATTGTGCCTGAATTTGACCTAATTGTTTTAGTAATGCAAATATATCGAACATCACCAAATTGTATTCATTCCGTAGGCGTCTTCAGCGTCATGACCAACAACTACCGCATCTACGGAACGGTTTTCTTGCTTCTCGAAGTCGCCATCGTTGCCATGGGCGTCAAGTTTGTGCAGCTCATGGCACCGGTAGGTCGAGGAGAAGGGAGAGAAAGTGAGAGGGAGAAACAGAGAGAGAACGAACGAATGAAAGCTAGACCAGGAAAGGAAGCGAAGAAGAGATGAAGAGAGAAGAGAGAGGGGCCGTTGAAGGTGTCCCTGATGTGCGTGATCCTCGCCGTGTTGGCCGTCTTTGCCGGGGGCGTTGAGAAGGCGCTTTCTGGCGGCGGCGAGCGGTCATTCTTTCCATGCAATTCATACAATAATCGTATTGTTGCATTGGGCAGCGAGCTAATTAGAATGTTTTTATATCTTTTTGTATGCTAGATGAGCAAGAGAATAGTTTTAGAGTGTGCGAACTGAACGACTCACTGATCATGACGAATCCCCTGCGGCAGCAGGCAACCAGAATGGGAGGATTCAACCCAGACAACTACACTGACATCTGCGACATCTGTGACAAGTCTTAGTCAGACAGCTCTCTCGTTTTGTCTTCTTCCCTGTCTCGCTCTCTCTGTCTCTCTCTCTCTTCTGTCTGTCTGTCTCTCTCTCTCTGCTTGTCTCTCTCTCTCTCTCTGTCTCTCTCTCTCTCCAGTGTCACTGACCTCTACTGCGGTTCTTCCCACCACGCTGACGACCGTGCGTGCACCCTCCTCCTTGCCCATGAAGTAGAATGCCTTCGTGCCTTCACTGGATTCTCTCTGGAGACTCTCGCGAGTCGGTTACACTCTATTCAAATCATTTAATTGCCTCATTCAACCGTTTGGAATGGTTTCTAATCCAACGAGATCCCAGAATTACAATCTCCTTTTCAGGTAATCTGCCCCCTCTCTACCTCAATCAAGGAGAGTCAAAGCCTGGCTACACCGGCGTCAAGGTCAAGGGGCATCTCAAATTTACTATTCTGTTTGAACTACTCAAACCGCCTTTGTTTACTATTAAGCTATCCGATTCAACAGAGTTAGCCATTCTTTCTCTGTTCTTCAGGGCACTGAAGTGGTTCAAGACGCAGAAACTTACTTCTTCATGCTGCTCGCCATTTACTTTCCTGCAGTCACGGGCATCTTCACCGGCACGAATATGAGTGGTGCGTGGGAAAGATTAATACTATGCATTTTAAGTGTAAAGCATGATTTAGGCGACCTCGCGGATCCTCAGGGCTCGATTCCCTCCGGCACGATTGCAGCCACCATCACCACCTCTCTCATCTACTACTTCCTCTCCATTGCATTCGCTGCTTGCGTCGATAGAAGAGTGCTCAGAGACAAGTCAGTTACTTTTGTATATTTTACTTCTGTATATTGTTGAATTAATTTAGCTTCTTTTCCTCTTTACTTCCCTGGACCCTTCCCGAAGAGTCCCTCGTCAGATTCGGCAAGGCGATCAGCAACCAGATGGTGGTGGCCGCCCTTGCCTGGCCTTCTCCGTGGATTGTCACCATCGGCTCCTTCCTCTCCACCTTTGGCGCCGCTCTCCAATGCCTCTGCAGTGAGCAAAGACTTGCACAACTTGCCAACCGAGTAGATCCCCCATATGTAATGGCTGATTTCTCTCTTTCTCTCTCTCGGTCTCTCTCTCTCTATCCAGGTGCTCCTCGTCTGCTGCAATCGATAGCGAAGGATGACGTCATCCCTTTCCTGGCTCCCTTCGCTCGCGTGACTAAGAACAACGAGCCGCTTCTTGCGTAAGTTGAGGAACTTTCAGATGCTATGATATGTACATAGTATGTAGTTTATAAATGCGTGCATTTGTATGTAAATGTATAAAGTCACGAAGGAGAAAAAAAAACAAGTGATGCATGCAATAATCTCAGCCTTCTCATAACGGCTTTCATCGCCGAACTCGCCGTCCTTCTCGGCGAAGTCGACAAGATTGCAGAGGCAAGCAACATTTCGAATTATTTTTTCTCCTTCTGCTATCCTTCTCATTTATCCCTCTCGCTCTATCTCTATTTCCCTGCCATTCTCTCCCTTTCTCAACAGGTGCTTGACTTCTTCTTCTTGATGTGCTACGCCTCGGTGAATCTGATCTGCTTCCTCCACTCCGTGCTCAAGGCACCGAATTGGCGGCCTCGCTTCAAGTACTACCATTGGTACGGCCAGCGAGAACTGCAACACCTCTAGTCCATAGAGCACTGATGTTTTCCTCTCAGGAGCCTCTCCCTGATCGGCGCCTTCCTCTGCTTCTTCATCATGTTCGCTTCCGAGTATAGATACGCTATCGTCGCATGCACTCTCACATTCGCCATCTACAAATACGTCGAGTGGAAGGGGTTAGGAGAAGCAGAGAGAGAGAGAGAGAGAGAGAGAGAGAGAGAGAGAAAGAGAGAGAGAGTGGAATGGGGTATGAGAGAAAGAGAGTAGAGTTGATGGGAATGATTTGAGTGCGAAGAAGGAGTGGGGCGATGGCATCCGCGGTCTCGCTCTGACTACTGCGCAGTACTCGCTGCTCAAGGTCGAGGACAAGGATCCCCATCCGAAGAACTGGCGGTTTGCTATTTTACGTAGCCAAAGACACGAACAAAAACCTTGTTATCTGACCGAATATCACAGATTATACAATATTTGATATGACAGACCGCAGCTGCTGATTCTGCTGTCCTCTGCTTGGTCTCGTGAGATGACTGACAATCGAGTGATGTCACTGCTCAATCTGGCAGCTCAGCTTAAAGCAGGTTTCAATTGGATCTGGTCTTCGTTTCTCTCTCAATCTCTGCTCCACTACAATCTTCAATGAATCATCTTAATTTGAATCATGCCTAAATCAGGCCGCGGCCTCGCAATCGCCGTGGCTCTTCTCAAAGTGGGCGGCCCCAGCAGGACGGTCATCACGAAGCGACGTGCACAAGAGGCATCTCATCTTTTTTCTTCCTCTCATTATTTCACATTTTATAAACCTCCTGATTGGATATATTCTGCGCTATTAGAGAGGCCTTGTTACATTTCTCCCCTTACAATTAGATCAAGGCCGATATCACGAAGAGCATGGCCAAGGCTCGTCTTCGTGGATTCGGTAAGACTCTCCTCTTCACGCAGACACAGGTTCCTGGATCTTCTCTGACTTTCACCCTGAGCTAGAAGTTGGACATTTGAAATGAATCTGTTTCCCTGAATCTCCATTTTCTCTCTCATCAGGTTCACGGCTGCATCTCGTCTCTCTTCCAGTCGGTGGGCATTGGCGGTCTCCACCCGAACACGGTGCTGCTCAACTGGCCCAACGTGGACGACTACGATGAGCTCGCGCTCTTTACTGGTTCGCCTGCCACGATTGAACTCTCTAGTAGCTGTTGAATCACGGAGATGTCAACCCGGAAAAAAGAGAGGGAAATTACGAAGGAAAGTACTGTTCAGAAGAGATGATCCTCGGCCTGACAAATGAGAATTGCGTGCTACTTGTAAAGGGAATCACCGAGTTCCCCGAAGGAACCGAGCGTCTCGCGGGTATCACGAATCCCTGCGTTCCTTCTTTTCATATAATAACTTATACATATTACAATTTGTTCAGGTTACTTGGATATTTGGTGGATTGTCGAGGACGGAGGCATTCTCATGCTCATTGCTTATCTTCTTAAGCAACACAAGGTACTTCATCTGTCGCATTTACATACGTTGTTGCTCTGTTAACCTTCGCCCTAAATATCACTAGTTTCTGTCTCTCTTTCTGTCTGTCTCTCTCTCTCTCTCTGTCTCTCTCTCTCTGTCTCTGTCTCTCTCGTTCTCTCTCTCTCTCTCTCTCTCTCTCTCTCTCTCTTTCACTGCATAGGTCTGGCGTGGCTGCCGTCTCCGCATCTTCGCGATCTCTGAGACGAGTGACGAGAAGCGCCTGGCTGCCTGCCACAGCAACCTCAAGCGTTACATCTACCAGCTACGCATCGACGCCGAACTCTTTGCAAGCTTTCCTATCAATTTATTTTATTCTATTTCACATGTTGTTAATTATGAATTGCCTCCTTTTGAGGTTGTGAACCTAACGGACGAAGACGTAGATGCGGCGGTGATCGAGAAGACGGCTGAGCTGGAGGCGAAGAGGGCTGTCGCCGTCGAGGAAATGGTTCATTCCTGCGCTTCTCTTCTTTCTCTCCTTACCACTAGTCTTCACAAAGAAGAATGTTGAGCGTGGCCGATCTCGCGAGAGCGGCAGCTACACGAACGAGGCGTACGCGGCTGATGACAACGGCAGCGTCAACATTCTCGGCGGCCGCAACTCCGCCTCCGAAGCAGCGGGTTTGTCTGAGTTGTTCTTTAGTTATTTATTAAGTACGTAGCTCTTAAGTATCTCTTAATTGTAGTAAAGAAGAGACAGATCTGAAAAAGGGGAGTTTTTTTGCAGGCTTGGATCGCTCTGCGTCGACAGTTGTCCGCGTTGAGGAGACGGGCAGCAACGGAGAGACTTCCTTCTCACAGTCACTTTCTTCTTCTTCTCATTCCTAGCTAGCTCTTCCCCTATCAACTTCTTCTCCTTCTCTGCAGACACCCCGTGTGTGATCTCTACATGGAGGACGCGCAGAGTCGGGATGGATCCGATGTCACGGACGCGCCTTTCAAGTTGAATGTTCGTCACGCTGCATCGAGCTTCATCTTTTCTCTCATTCACATTACGTCATTTCTGGAATGGCCAATCTCTTCTATTTTACAGCTGCACAAAATGAACACCTCCGTGCGGCTGAATCGTGTGATCGGCGAGAACTCGCCCGACTCGCAGCTCATTCTCCTTACGCTTCCCTCACCGCCGAGGTTGACTCTCCTCTCTCTCTCTCTCTCCCTCTCTCTCTTTTCTTTTATTCGGTTATTCTTACACCAAAACAAGCACAAAAGTGCATGGTAGCTGTTGTGTTTGTCAGAAAGCGGGACGCCTTCATGCACGCCTACCTCACGTATCTCGACGTGCTCTCGGAGGGGCTTCGCCGTGTTCTCTTCGTGGGCGGCAGCGGCAAGGAAGTCATGACCATTCAGTCCTGAGGTCAACCGAAATGTTATACATTTTCCGCAGTTACAATATCTGTTTTCTCCCATTTTAGTCCTAACTGTCCTTACTTTAGGAAAACTCATTCGTGGTTTCCTCCTGATTTTGTTTGCATTTCCTTTAGTATTTGCAATGCAAGAATCAGTCAGCATTTTACTTCTTATGATTCCCTCTTAACTTCTACATGACAACTCTTCTACGACTCTTCTATGACATCTACCGAATGCAGCTGATAATGAGCGTGTTTTTTATCTGCATCATCCTTTTTCCATAAAAAAATTAAGGCATTTATTAGCAGCGTTTGTGTGAGAGAGAGAATCAAGCTTTTTACTCAGTCAGGATTTTTTAATGTCTAATGGAGAGCCAATGCATAAGATACAAATTTAAGATATTTCTAAGTTTCACATCATCCCCTTTGTGGTGCTGTCGGGCGTCACAGAATCACATTTTTTTTCTCTCTATGTAGCAAGCTATTTAACTGTTTTAATAAGGTAGAAGTCATTTGTACAATGTTGAATAACTTAGTACAAAATGCTCTATGATTTATTATGTATGTACTTAAAAACTATAATCTTTGCATGACTTTGAAATGAGTGAAAGTGCCTATGCCTTTTCAAGTCCGTGTTTGTATTACGAGCATGACATTAATAAAGTTTCAACATCTAGCAGACACTTGACTGCACTAAAACCAGTTCAAAGAATGTAGAGTATCGATAAAAATATCAAGGAAAGATGCCGTCGTGGGAGGAACTTCGCATGTATTCTCCAGAAGCACTTAATTTTGCACAAACAGTTCTCCTGACCTCTGTTTCTGAGTCAGCGTCGGTCATCACCATGTCCCAATAAAAAAAAACAATTATTCCTTCTCGTTACATTCCTGATGGTGATCATACTAAGGAAAAGCAGATATGTATGTATGTACGCATATACGATATAAATTGTTGCATACCCAAGAAGGTCAAGAAAATAATATATGGAGATGTTCACGTGATTCTCCTCTTCTTCCCACCCCTTCTTGCCGTCCCGCTCTCTCACTCCTAAAAATGTCATCATTTCCCACAAATAAAAGCTAAAAATAGAATGGCCAAATCATAACGAATCACAGTTGTGACCCGTGGGCATCGCATAAATGGAGTGTGTCTGTCGGTATCTTTGATCTCCTGATAAGTTGAGGAGGAAGAGCCAACCGATTAAAGGGGCGTTCCGGCTTTTTATTGACCTTGAATTGGTCATTATTGTTGCCTCTCAGCGGCTTCATCACAAAAATAGAAACGGGCGAATCGGAAATAGCAGTTTGTGACCCATTTTAGCTGTCCAACTCTGATGTGATTGCTTATAAAAACAATTTCATTACTGGCGTTTACCATCTTGAGAAAGTATTCAAGGCTCATCGCTTTTTCGCTCAGCACTCGATTTTTATTTTAATATGAAACAAATTTACAATTTAACTTGAAACTTTTAGACTAACCAGTAGAGGGAAATTGTCAGGTCTAACACATTTAAAGAAGAATGACAGCAAGAAAACATATTTATGTGCGAGTCACCCCTTTTATATGTATAAGTCACTCCTTTTTATTACTTTGCTCCGAAATAAGAGGGATGGTTCGCGAACTGATAACAAGACTGAGCACGAGATAGCGAAGCCGACTCGGGAGACCTCTAGGAGCTACCGTAATGGATGCAACTCTCCAGATGGGTAGGATGACCAAAATGTCGTCTCCGCTTCTATGATTCACCACAAATTACATTAACATAAATGTTGTTTTAGCTCAAGAGTACGAACTGCAGGCGCGTTCAAGAATCATCTCTAACCACTTCAAGGTTTCTGAAAAAGCTGTCATGGAAAAGATTTCAACGACAATACCTTGAAGGAATAATTGTGATTATCAGTTCGATTACCAGGAGCGAGACAACCGCATTGTACTGAAGGTGGATACGCATTTGGATGAGGAGAGAGGAGTCAACCCATTCGGATTCCACTTTGAACTGGATAGAGAGAAGCTCAAGGAGAAGAGGAAGGAGATCCGGCGAGAAGGTCAGGAAAACTGCATGTTCTTATTGCACATAAATATATTTTAACTTAGGAAATGTATGTATATTGAATTTTTAAAAATACGCATATTTTATAAAATACGGCAATTCAGCTGACAAGATGGCTGGCCTGGCTGGCCATTCTGCATCACCGCCTCGGTCTCCGTCACGTCCTTCTTCTCCTCCTCATGACCCTCTATCTCTTAATGGGCGGCGCTATTTTCCTAGCTATTGAGCAAGCAAGTGAAACTGAGGTTTGCACATTATCCTTCAAAATGTTGAAATAGTTTTTCTTCTGTCAATAATAAGAATTGTGATCCTGGATTGGTTTGATGTTTGTTTATACATGTTTATCTCAGCTAAATTGTTTACTAATGCAGAGGTACCACGAGACGATCGCCGAGCTGGCAATGACAACAGTCGAGGCGGCTGAAGAAGTGGCGAACACCTCGCTGACCACCGCGAATGCAACCGAAAGAGCATTTCTACTCGCCGAAGAGCTCGCAGTTGGCTTATTTTCAAAGTCTATCTTTTATTTTATTCTACTATCTGTCTCATGTTTTATTTTAATAGCATTTTCAGATATTTTACAAAAGAATGCTCTCGATCGAGGGCCGCTACTCCGGCAGCACTTTCCACTTGAGGGAAAACATGGAACTCAATCGTGTGTGGACATTTTCGAACGCTGTCTTCTACGCGCTCACCATATTCTCCACGATTGGATATGGTTCGCCATTTTCTTTTTTTGAACAATTTGAATTATACGATTTATTCTCGAAAGAAGCTTCGTCCGTGAATTAGCTACATATTTTTATTAATTAATATTAATGCATTGTTTTCCGCAGGAAGCATCGCGTGCGCGACGTGGATCGGCCGCTGGCCGACGATTGCCTACGGCATCTTCGGCATTCCACTCATGCTGCTGACACTCGGCGGCCTCGGCCAGGTCACCAAGCTCGCCATTGCACGCGCCGCTTATGTGGGAAGGCGCGTTCGAGACAAGTTAATCAGCCTTATCAAATTTTTGAAGTTGAAATGATCAATAAACCAACTTTTCTCATTGCTAAACAATGATAGTTCCTTGACGACTAGATTGCAGATGTCGCAGAAAGAGTCAGTCTGATCTCGAGAGCGGCCTTAATCTCGACGAGGAGGGGTCGGCGTCTTCTCCTCGTTCCAGCTTCTCCTCGGATACTAAGGAAGAGTTCACCACCATTCTGGCTCGTACTTCTCATCATCGCTCTCTATTTCATGGCCACGTCTGCCTTTGTTTGGCTCTTCGACTACGACGAAAATGGAGAACGAGGCAATGCCAAGCGATTAATCTTTTTTTCTACTCTCTATTGTCTTTTTTACTCTATCTGATACTCCATTAAGGCATCGACTTCCAGGAGAGCTTCTACTTTGTGTTTATCTCCGTCCTCGGATTCGGTGACGTCATGCCAAAGAACATACAAGTTAGCATTTCTTATTTATTGAATTTTCTAAATCTAAATGGTCTCTGCGAAACAAAAACTTGAACCGTCGGAGGAAGACGAAGATCCTCTTCCTACAGTACTCCGCTGTGATGGCCCTGGCCTTCCTGCTCGGACTTGTGCTGGCGAGTTTGTTGAACGGAACGGTCTTCGCCGCGATGTACGCGGCATTCGACGGTGGCATCCGCCGCGCCGAAGAACGCCTGGAACGGATCCATCGAAGGAAGGCCTCCAAGCATGGGCACTGCGTTTTTGCAGTTAGATTTTTTTTTCTTTAACGTTATAAACACCATATCTGCTCGTGACGAAATGGTATTAATAATAAACGGAAATTTAAGCATAGAAAAAGAAAGAGAACAGATTTGAGAGTCTGGAACCTGCCATTCACTTGCTGGTGCTCTCATTCCCCAAACACCTCACGAGACATACGCAGCGAGGAAAAATCATTCAAATCGACCACTTCTTCTCCGGAACTATTCCGGCACTGGTTAGTAATAAAAGCAGGCAGATTATTTGTTTCATATTTCCGACCTCTTTATCTCTCCCTTTCTTTCCCTTTTCATTCTCCCTCTCAGCATTCTTCTTCTAGCGAAGCGATGCCCGTGGCATCGAATTCGCTAATCTTGCCCCGTGTTCTCATCATCAAGGCTCTTCGTCAGGTCGTCGACTGAAAAGTCATCGTAGTCGCAGTGAGAATATCCGTGGCCACGGAGCGACCACCACGCTTCCCATGAAGAAGCCCTCTCGTCTCCTCGCTGCCCCCTCGCGGACTCCTTCTCCCCTCTGGCTCGGCCGCCCCCGCACGCACCCTCTCCCATCCCATGGCTCCTTCACTCGGTGCCTTTGGCTGCTTCGACGCCCCTCCTCAGAGCCAGGGCCGCCCCCGCAGCTGTACCCTCGCCGCCCTTGGCAATCAGGGCATCAGCGAGCTACGACTCACTTCTAGACCAATGATTCCATCTTACACTTTCAGCTGAAATTTTCATTACATAAACATTAAACTCTTCATTATCTGCCATGTTCAACTGAATCTCGTTTACGCATAATGAGTTTTCTACCTTGCTAAATTATTGTATTATTCATAAAAAATACCATTTTATGAACTCAAATGGAATAGTTTTGCTTTTTTGCCACACGCTAATCATGGAGATTTGGGAGTACAATGAAACTACAGTTTAGAATCACTGCATTGATCTCTTCACTCTGCTTTCTTTACACGAAGATGTTGGGTAATTCGTTTTCACGAAATAAAGTGACATCATCTCTCAATCTCTCTGAAAGCTCGTAAATTAACGAGATCACGTCACTCTACCATTCGTCCAATATTTCCTGCTTCTGTGTTTCCTTAGAGGTCGGGCGGTCTTCATTATCCCTGCCGTCTTTCCTCTGCAAGCTGTCGATGCTCTCCAGTGCAACAAGTATGACTGTTTAAAAAAACAACGATTCCACGACTTCCCGTTGTGAGTTACATTTATATCATATAAAAGTAAATTGAAAGCCATACACCATTCTGAAATTGTCCCATAAAGAAAATGGTAGCAAATTATAGCGGAATAACTACAAACAACATTATGCTATGTATATAGTTTAAGACCGTTGCGGTCAGTAGCCTCGAGCATGCGGCTGGCTTAGCCGAGCATCGCATGGAATAAATGTTGCTACAACGGGAAAAGGGTATTTTCTAAATTTAATTTGATTAATGTTTATTCCAAAGTTGAATGGCTTGATCCCACTTTCAAGGAACTTAAAGTACATGGTTGAGATGCTCTCAGCAAGTGCGTTGTTATTATTCCTTGTGGACGTGCCATTTCACATGTGTGAACTCTTCTGAGAGGTATAAAAGAACGGCTCTCTACTGTCGTCTCTCATTCTGCTTCGTTTGGAACACGGCATTCAGTCGTCCTCTTCGCTTCCACCTTCGTCTGCTGTCCTCTCTTTTCTCTGCATCCTCTCTCCCTCTCCCTCTGATATCCATTCTCTCAGATGCTGCGTGGAGCGTCCGCTTGTCTCTGCCTTCTCGCTCTCGTCGTCGCCTTCTCCGCCCTCCACATCGATGTTGTCAAGTGTGATGTTGGCGTAGGCTCTGCGCCAAAAGTCCCCATGGAATGCAAAGGAGACAAGCCCGTTTGCGGGAAGGTTCGTAAGGGTAAAAACACATGAAAGAATAAATACTTATGGCTTGAAAACTCGTTTATATGAATTCGAATGATTGCTGCTTGAAGCGCAATTAAACCCGACACAAACTATTATTTGCCTTGAACTTCATCTTCTGATACATACATGGATAATTACTCCACGCCCTCGACTATGCCTTATGCCAACACTTATTTCTTGCAGACGATTGGTGGGCCCTTCTCTGGTACTGAAGTGTGCACTACTATGGCTGAATGTGAGAAGGTTAGCTTCCATTTCGTGTTCGTATTTTAATGCATAGTGGTCGTGAATAATCGGACGACGCCCTTTCCTAGGCGAAGAAGGAAGCCGCGGCAGGAATTACGGTGGAGTGCTCGGGTGGGGGTTCTTACCATGCACTCTCTGTCCACGTCGATGCTGTCAAGTGTTAAGTTGGCGTAGGCAATGCGCCAAAAATCCCCGCGGAATGCAAAGGAGACAAGCCCGTTTGCGGGAAGGTTCGTAAGGGTAAAAACAGATGAAAGAATAAATACTTATGGTTACTGTATGAATTCGAATGGTTGCTGATTGAAGCGTAGTAAAACCTGACACAAACTATTATTTGCCTTAAACTACGTTTTCTGATACATACATAGATAATTACTCCACGCCCTCGACTATGCCTTATGCTAACACTTATTTCTTGCAGACGATTGGTGGGCCCTTCTCTGGTACTGAAGTGTGCACTACTATGGCTGAATGTGAGAAGGTTAGCTTCCGTTTCGCGTTCTTATTTTAATGCATAGTGGTCGTGAATAATCGGACGACGCCCTCTCCTAGGCGAAGAAGGAAGCCGCGGCAGGCATTACGGTGGAGTGCTCGGGTGGAGACGGGAAGGACTCCGCCGTCTCTGGTCTCATGTCTCGCCACTGAACATCTCTCCCCTCCTCCCGTGCCATCTTAGGCCGCATAAACCATAATTGTTGAATGATTGAATTTCTCAAGCATTATGATAAGGTCGAGTAGCAAGACACAGTAAAGTGATTGAAGCTGATTGTTAGAGGGCGGGGATGCAACTCCATGGCTGTTTATTGCGAATATAATCAACGCTAACATATTCAATCAGAAAATAGGTGAGATCGTTGAAACCATCTAGAAGGAAAAGGAATGTTTGAGATGGTACAAATACATTTAATTTATATAAAGCAGGGAAATACTGGCTTCAGTAGTACAACAAAATTGCAAGAAGCGCCTGTTTTATGACAATATGCAAAATGTAAACTAGATCTGAGTTTCCCTGGTTTACTTATATTATAAGTCATCCACCAGCCGTAACGTTCCGTGGTTCCTAAGCTGTGTTCTATAGCTCAAAGTTTGTTGCAAGTCGAGCTGTGTAGAATGAGCTATAGATGGGGTCTGTACGACCCCTGCACACAGCGCCAAAAGTTCGCATCGCCCGCATTACCAAAACGAACTTTGTTGTGACCACATGGAGACCCCTTGGAATTTAAACTTTTCGTCAAACGCCTCTTTTACGCCAATTCCAGAGGCTTAAAAGAGAACCGAGTCCGTGGCGTTTATAGAACCTGTATAAATGTTGCTCAGTACCCCTCGGCCATTTTTATTTCGGACCCTTAAGGGTACTTTTGGGACCTCAACCCATAGTACCAAAGTGAACTGCATAAATTTGCATAATGGACATTTTCAAAGTCTAATAAAAGTAGGAAAACCAATGTTCCCTGCATTCAGGGGGGACCAGAAG
Organism: Allodiplogaster sudhausi; assembly: GCA_945643635.1. Lineage (NCBI taxonomy): Eukaryota > Metazoa > Nematoda > Chromadorea > Rhabditida > Diplogasteridae > Allodiplogaster > Allodiplogaster sudhausi. The sequence goes on from CALZFC010000005.1 coordinate 2,229,921, forward strand.
GGATCCATTCTTCGCGTTCTCCGCGCGAATAAAAATGCCGTCAATTTGGCTTCCGGCATGAGATCGAATAAAAGTAGAAACATCACAAGTAGTACTAAAAATTTTCGAACAAAACCGTCAAAAAAGAGAATTCTTAGTAGTACTTGTGATTTCTCTACTTTTATTAGAACTCGGGACGGCAGCTTCGACAAAATCGCCCATTAATCACCCACTTCCATGTGATAAATGCCCGTGCGTATGTATATCAGCACATTTTCCGGATATTCGAATAAAAAGCTGTTCATTTTTTAATGAATAATTTAAAAAATACGAATATCGGTAAGATTGAGTCAAGATACTATGAGAAAGCGCAATTTTTCTAATTACGACACGAGCATTCGGGAGGGAAGAACAAATCATCGGGGAGATCATTCCACGTCTCAGGTATTCCGTTTGAGAAGAAATTCACACATACATATGTGCTACTTCTAAACTTAAACTTAAACAATTTAGAGCGATGGCCAAGTGTGATTTTCATGGATGGAAAATGAAAAAAAAAAACGTTCGCTTTGATCTTAAAGGAGGTCTCCGGCGAATAATTAACATATTATTTTTTAAGCATTTATCAGTTCGTCTCATCGTAAAACTTAGATAGGGAAAGTTTGAATGTATTTTATCTTATCATTCCAGAGTTATATTCATTTTAAATATCACGGGTAGAGAATTGGCTACTGTAGATCTGAGCACCCTCCTATTTTGTATCGCTCGAGCGCATCATAAACGCCAAAATCCATCCATTTTGAAAAAAGATCCGTGATTAACAAAACCGTCCAAACACGAATCATATTCTTCAAAGCGTGCATATCGGAGAACGCAACCGATATTGGATACTACATTTTCTGATACATACATGGCTAATTATTCCACGCCCTCGACTATGCCTTATGCTAACACTTATTTCTTGCAGACGACTGGTGGGCCCTTCTCTGGTTCTGCACTGTGCTATTCTATGGCTGAATGTGAGAAGGTTAGCTTCCATTTCGTGTTCGTATTTTAATGCATAGCGGTCATGGATAATCGGACGAAATCCTCTCCTAGGTGAAGAAGGATGCCGCGGCAGGCATTACGGTGGAGTGCTCGGGTGGGGGTCCCTTCTATGCACTCTCTCTCCGCGTGCTCATCGCTACTCTTGCCGTCTCCGCTCTCATCTCTCGCCACTGATCATCTCTCCCCTCCTAATTTCCGCCATGAGCAACCCACGTGGGATAAAGCATAATTGCTAGTCAATGTTGCATTTTAACTTCTTCCTAGTATTTATTCTGCCGGTATGTTTAATATTCATTTAACAAAGTAACAAATGTTTGCCCGTTTGGCCCGATAAGCACACGATGTCCTCCAGTCTGAACGACCGGTGGCATTGTTAAGTGCAAAACTTTCTTCATTTGTTCTTTTTCCCCCTAAACTTTTTCTTCTATACATTAAAATGAATGTTCGTAGCATGAGCATGAAAAATACTGAATTTAAAAAACTCTGTAGCTCGACTGACTCCCCCCCCCCCCGAATTTTTGAATAGCGGGCTCAAACGGGCCTATGGGCGGGCCGGGCCGGGCTCAAAATTCTAGGGCCCGTAAATCGTTCGGACCGGGCCGGCCCTGACCTTGGGCCTGACGGGCCGGGCTGGCCCAAAACTTTTGGGCCATTTACAGGCTCTGCGCGTGAGGCAGTGTCAAATGTGCCTCGGGGGACAGGAGGCGGACTGCCGCTAGCAGAGTGCGATTGATGAAAGCTCGGATCGACGATAGGGAGAAGGATGAGTGGGCGGAGCATGTTGACGGGTGGGCGTGGCTTTCGGTGGCGTCGGAAATGTCTGCGACACACGGAAGTGATTTCTTCATCTCGCCATGACGGAAGGCGTTGTGAGAAGAAAAGAAGCAGCGAGTCCAGTAGTTGAGTTGAGTTCACAAATAAAATTGATTTACACAGAAAAGTCTTCGCACTCCCCAGCCTGCCAGATTTTGTCCTTACATAGACTGATGAGTAGAGAGAGAAAGGCGCTGGAGGCACATCCGAAGAGAGGCTACTGTATGGTGCAGGAAACATTTAAGACGCTCTCTTAAGTACAGAAGAGAGCTATGTGCATACATACATACATACATATGTATGTACATACATACATGCATACATAGAGCGAAAGAGAACGAGAAGACGAAAGACCGAGAACAACAAGTGAAAGAGGGAGGATACTACATACATACGTACAGAGAGTAGCATCACACAACAAGATACATACAAATACATACATACATACATACGTTCCCTTTACACTTAGACTTTTGCCTCTGCCCTCGAGTGAGAATAATCGTGCGGCTGTTGATACTTCTTGTATCGGCCATGGAGTGTTCGCAATGGCGAGTTATGCGTACATATGTATGTATATCTGTTGAATACGTGACTTGGGATACAAGTGAACGTAGGAATTATAATATTTATACTATCGGCACTATTCCCTCGGGGTTCCTCACGAAGTCCGCAAAGTACGCATTCTTCCGTCGCTATAAAAACCCTCTTTCTGCCCGTGAATGGATTCGTCCCTGAGCTCTGCTCATCGCTTCTACAACTGGCGTTCCCCTGCTACTCGAATGGGCGCTCATCAATCCGCTCCCCCTGCCCCACTCTCGGCTCCCCCTCCCCCACTACCGGCTTCTTCCCTCACTCTCGTCTGTCGGAAGTTCCGGTCTGCTGCAACAGGCCGTGATTAAGTTAGTTGATTGCGAGGGACAGAGAGAGTGAGAGAGAGCGAGAGAGAGGGAGAGAGAGAGAGGGAGGGAGAGGGAGAGACTAGAGTTAATTTTCGTTGAGGGCCAACAGTAAGATCCGCCTCTGGCCCGACTACCCCGGCTTGCCGGGGACCTGCCCCGACTCCGTCTGCCGCAGAGTGAAGCTTTCCGCCGCCTCCAAACTCGCAGTGAGGACGACCGCCTTCCAGCTTGGTTGCTGCCGGAAGAATATTGTGGGTGTGCTTCTTAAAAGATACGTCCAATAGTAAGAGAGAGCACGCATGGCAGGACGCCCTCCACTGCAATATGAAACTCGTCCTGATCGGCTACTCAATTGGCAAAGACCCATGGACAACGCTGTCCTCTCCGCTCTGCTCGCCGCGTTGGATGCGGCGGCCGCGTCCGCCGAGATTCACTCCGATAAGATGGCTCTCCATCAGGTTCTCCCTGCTCTCTCTCTCTCTCTCTGCTCTCTCTGCCTACTCTTTTTCTCCCCTGCTCTTTCCACTACTCTGCTCTCTCTCTACTTTATTTCTCTCTCTGCTTAATACCGTCTCTGATCTCTCTCCCTCTCTCTTGCTATGTTTTCTTACAGGCGATCATCGATGGAAATGGCCAGCTCCCTCAGTCCAAGCTGGACGCGTTAGGCCAGAAGGAACAAGCCTTCATGCAGGCTTGGGAGACTGCAGACCAGGCACTCGACCGCATCTAGGGTCCGCCAACGAGACCACCCGGATGTGCAGAAGAGTCCTTCAACTGCTGTAACTGAAGAGTCGCTTCCTTTCCACAATCACCTTCTCCTCTCCCCGACGTACGCATATGTAATGTTGTTTGAACACTATAATCAAACAATGTATATATATACAGACAGTTTCTGAGGAATTCTGAGAAAGATGAAGAAGTCTATTCTAAATTGTCATTAATCACGAAGGGTACTGATTAAAACTTGCAGTTAATCGCAGCTCTCGCCGTCTCCGCTCTCTTCTCTCGTCTCTTGAAAATCTCTCCAACCCCCCCCCCCCCGTCCTACCCGCCATCACGCGGTATAAAGCATAATTGCTACTGATTGTGAGTGAGTGATCTAACTTCGTTCAAGCCTTGTGATCAGGCCTACCAACAAGACACAGTGAAAATGATTAAAGCTGACCTGAGAGGGAGTGGATTCAACTCCATAGCTGTTTATTGCGAAAGTAATCAACAGTAGAACAAGCAGATTCTATCATGAAATATTGAGATCATTTGAACAATCTGGAAGGAAAAGGAATGCTTGAGATGACAGAGAAAGGACTAGGGCACCGGAGGCGGAAATGCAATGAATCTAATCTAACTTTATATAAAACCGAGAAAACAGCAAATGTGTAAGAAGCGCCTGCTTTGTGACAGAATATGTCATATATAAACTGGGATTAATGGAGAATCTATGACAGCGCTCAAGTTCTGTAGTCAAGCTATAACGACCAATAATGCAATTACATGTGACCAAGCGTTTTATAAAATGAATAATAGCTTTCATATATATATATATGCTCAATGAAATTCTATTTGCTTATTCAATAAACATTTTTTCTACAATTCGATCCAGCAAAACGTAGCTAAGCTGCTTATTGAGGCAGGGATACTGCAGGGCACGCACGACATCTGCCACGGCTAAGCGGAGATCACGGGGGTCGACGAGACGGAAGATCTGGAGAGAGAGAGAGAGAGAGAGAGAGAGAGATAGAGAAAGAGAAGAATGAAAGAAGATAGGAGTTAGAGAGAGAATAATTAGAAGACGAAAAGTTAACCTGTGGAGGAAGTGACTCCTCAACGAACTGCTGAGTGCGGCGACCAGCGAGTTCCATGCGAAGGAGTTTCTCCTACAAATCAAAATAACTTCAATCAAATTGTAACAAAACTCATTATATTTTGAAATTCATTTTTAATAAATCACTTTTCCAAAAAAACGTAAACTTATATAATAAAGGAGAAAAAATATGAGCTGGCACCTGTTCGGTACAGGCAACATTGTCCTGGCAGAAGAGAGCCCGCTGAAGTGCCTGGATACAGGCAACCATCGACGGCTCGCGAAGAGCCTCAAAAGCACAGCTATTCATTTTTAAAGTAGTAAGTATATCAATGTTATAATTATTACTTCTTCTTACTAATCATTCTGCGGGCTTAGCAAAAATGTGATTAATATTCATTTAAAAGGTTGCGAATGTTAAAAAAAGCAGAATATCTTCGAACCCGCTTCAGCACGTCATCCAACATTACGCGCGCGGCATTGTCAAAGGTGCTGCGGGACAGGAGACGGACTGCCGATAGCAGAGTGCGATTCATGAAGGCGCGCAGCGACGACAGAGAAAATGAAGAGTGGGCGGAGCTTGCAGACGAGTGGGCGTAGCTATCGGTGGCGTCGGAAATGTCTGCGACTTGACCCACGGAAGTGATGTCTTCATCGCGCCATGACGGAAGGCGATGTGCGAAGAGAAGAAGAAGCGAGTCCAGAAGAGACCTGAGTTAGGCAAACACTCGTTCTTTTTCCCTTCTCTCTTATCGCTCTCTCTCTCTCTCTCTCTCTCTCTCTCTCTCTCTCTCTGTTATTCCCTCTACCAGTGCAACAAGAGATAAATATCGGTTCAGCATAGATAAAATTGATTGTACACAGAAAAGTCTTTGTCTAACCGACAATGCACTGACCTTGTCCAGCTGCCTTTCTTATTCTCTGCCTTCTCTAGACCCTCCGGCTCCTCCGTCTTATTCTCCTCTCCTATTTCCTCTTCATCGCTCGACACTGGCGGCACCCGCACCCCCCAGCCTGCCAGATTCTGCCCGTAGACTGACGAATAGAGAGAGAAAGGCGCTGGGGGCACATCCGAGGAGAGGCTACTACAAGGTGCAGAAAACATGTACTTCTCTATTCTTCTCTCATTCTCCCACCTGATATCTTCCTTGTCCTCCTTGGCCTCCTCAGCCACTGCAACGGTTGCTCCTCCAGCACTCATCGCACCCCCTCCATTGGATTCTGCCAGAGTGGCTGCCATCAAGTGGAGTACGAATGGTCTGAGATGCTGGCCCCTCTCGCGAGTCAGCAACCGACCCGGCATGCGGCGGACCATCTTAAAAGCAGCGCAGTTACGGGGAGTAAACTGGTTCATGTTCATCCATTGGTTGAGGAACTTATGAGTCATAATACAAAGAAAAATTAGATTTTCGACGCAGAATTGCATTATGTAGGACGATAAAGAAAAAAGAGCCGAAGAAGTACAAACGAAAGGAAAATCATTGCGAAAGCAATAAGGTTGGAGTCATTTGAAAGAAAGGCAACCTTGATCGGATTGAGTTCGGAGAGATTGATCGAGTCACGGAATTCATCAGGCGACGTGAGGAAAGCGAAGAGGAGGTCGGAGCGAGCGAGAAGGCGCTGGACTATGAACATTTTATAAAAGAAACCTCTCAAGCATTTTTGCTTGTAGAAATATGAATGCGGAAAAATAGTGAAAATATCGATCGTTTGGCGGAATAATGATACATCAAAGTGCCATAAATTCCGTTCTATTTCAGATACAGAAGACATATGCAAAATATCAGTTTGCATATTACTTAATACTTAGCGACCTGTTTGCAGAGCCCGGCCAGGAAGGCAGCGAATGTCAGGCGGTACTGCTCGATGAATTCGCGCGTGTGAGCAACGAAGATCTTCAAATAGTTAATCAAGCAGTGTAAAGCTTTGAACACCCAACCTTCTTCTGTGGCAAGGCAGCAAACTTCAAAGAATTCTCATGAAATTCGTTCAGCTTGCCCTCCAGCACGAAGAACTCGGTGTAGCGTCTGTATGGAAGATAGGACTCATTTTACTGTACGAAATGAAGATAATTTATTTAGGCCTGAAGTCACTCAATAAAAGATAGCAAGAACGGAGTATTAATAGAGAAAGAATGGTAAATACGAAGTGGAAATGAATTATTCTCAAGATGTACCTGAGAATGTTCCAAGTCTTCGTCTCGTGCTCTTCTGCGTCCGGTCGAAGAACTTCTATCACGTACGCGTAGTAAACACGACCTGGAGAATTAAAGAATTTTCACAAACAAAGGAAATCAAATCATCATTCTAACTATTTCAGACACGAAAGTAATAAATTCTTATCTTTACATGTGAGCCCAATCTCAACTGCAAAGATATTAATAAAATGTCTCCATAAGAAAAATAGAAGAAAAAGGAAAAGAAATAAATAATAATGACCAGAAACTGAGTCGCGAACTGGCTGCACCGTCGGAATCGTCACTCGCCATCTCAATAAAGATTAATATCAATCTGCGTTATATTCATCACTGATGTGGCCACATCTGTTCCACCCATAAAGTCGAATAAAAGAAGCTGGGGGAAGAATAACGTCCAAATGGAATTGATGTAACAGCCAACTTGTTAATGTCTCGATAGTCCGGATCGATAACGAGATAGGAAGAAGGGGCCGGGCTTACACTTCCACCACTGTGGACGGACGAGCACTCACTCTGGACAACAGGGAAACATCCTCTATTTGGTTTTGTAAAATATGTGCTTCGATAATAATACATTCTAACGTCAAAAATTTTTTCCCTCGTTTTTTTTCTTCTTTAGAAATTTTATGATTCTTTCTCTCTCTCTCTCTCTCTCTCTCTTTATTATTTCTACTGATGCCTGCTTTATCTACCTCTCTCCTCTCTCACTCTCTCCCTTCTGATACCGGAGATGGATAGTTCTCTGTTGCTCTGGCGATACTGTCAACATCTTCAGGCACGATTGCCTCGGAGACGTCAATCGATGGAAGGGGTGGCATCTCAATAGAAATGACTCATTACCTCATAATACCAGCCAATACTTGCATTCACCAATGGCATTCTTGACTAGAATACAACTGTCCCTCTCCTTACCTGCCAATGAGCCGTGGTGTTCTCCTCTCCTCCTTCGCCAGCCTCTCGCCGTGCTCTCCTCTCTGCCTCTAGCAGCATCTCCTCTTCCTCCTCCACCACATCCACCAAGTCCTCTATCACTTCCTCCATGTCCTCTTCCTCTACACTCTCTGCGGCTCCACCGGCCGTCTCCTCATCTTGTGATGGCGATTTGAGGGTCGAGAAGATTTGGTTTCTGTAGATTATAACACGGGGCATTTTTTATAGTCACTCAATTTCATATCTATTTTGTTATCTGATTGTCTAATTCGTTCTGCAAATGTATGATATTAACTAAGAAAAAAAAATACTCTGTGGCAGTCTGAGCCAAAATTACAAAAAAATATTTCTCTAAAGAAGGACCTTAGCTGCGCAATGGTGAAGGCGCGTTCTGGAGGAGGGGCCTTGGGAGCATCCGTAGAGCTCACCTTAAAAGAACTTCCCTTCAATTGCAGCCACTTAACTATCAGGCTATAATTAATTTGGTTGTTGTTAATTAAGCATACTTGAGGGTGGTACCACTCACGCTCTTACTTTTCCCATGCATCAACAAGCTCAAAGCAAAACCTGTGGTGGCTCAATCCAATTATCCAAACAGCGCGGAGGTGAACCGCAGAGATGCCCTGGAAGAGAGAAGTTGTTAGCACTTCTCAAAGTATTCCATTAAAACAGTGGGAAGCTTACCTAATCAAATCAAATACAAGGATGGAATAAATTGCAAATGAAGATCCAATAAGAAGGCAAATGATGAGAGAGAGACGGTGTGTGAGAGAGAGAGAGAAAAAGACAGAGAGATAATCAGATAGATATCAGTTGAAGAAGATAGTGAGCCAACCAAGAAAGTTCTCGGACTGGCAGAAAGGGACGACGTGCTCCCACTGCATACGAGAATAGACTTCTTGGTATGTCTGCAAGTTATTATGGCTATATTATGCTTTCAATTCGAGGGATTGAGGGAACGAGAGAAAGATACGAAGAAATCCGAAGAAAAAATAACATCCTGACCTTCTCGACAATCTTCTCGAGGGCAGTGAGATTATTGACTTCAATCGTATCGCGGAATGCTTCCACCTGCAACGCCAATTAAAGACTGATCCAATTTCGTTTTGGCAAGATTTTCCAAATCAAAATGAGGATTACTGTACCGTTCCGGGTGAGAAAAAGATGCGGTCGGAGGCCGAGTCATGCACAAACTGTCCGTAGAGTTGCCAGGCGTCGTACGTGGTCTTGCTTGACTGCTCGTCCTTAATAAAATACTCTTTACTAAAAAGTTATCAGGAAATATGCCATTAGCAAGGCAAAAATCTTTAATTAATAACTGTTAGTTACAAACTTCTACAGAGTTGCAGTTACACTCAATACTGGATGTTAGAAAGTGAAAAAGAAGAAAACCCAGGTTTCTCCTACCTTCCTCTGCATGTGGTCGTGGATGCGTCTGGCATCTGCGAGGAACTTCAACTCGTTGACCGCGCCGCCCGTGTCGGACAAGTAGATGCGGAACATGCTGAAGAGGCGCGGGTCCACGAGAATCTACAGATAATTAACTATAACTATTTTTCAGATCCATCACCAAAATCTAAACAATCAATATTTCTAATAAAAAAAGAAAGTATTTAACTGACATCGCTGAGCTTGAGTTGCAGCAGCGAGTCGGGCAGATCGTCCGAGACCGAGCTGGTGAGGGCGCCGAGGAAGGGCGAATCTTCTGGGTCGTGGCCTGAGGATGCCGTGATCTGATCAGAGTCAGGAGTCACGGCGGAGGTGTCGAAGAGGAGGATGAGGAGGTGGTTGATGGTATCGGGGTCAGCGATGACGTCAAGCAGAGGGAGGAGGACTGAGTGAGTGAGCAACTCGCGCATGAAGTGACGCACGCAGTGGTTCGGCCATGGGCGGGAGGCCAGCGGCTGGGCGGCCTGGCAGAGTTTTATACACAAAATCAATGTGAGAAATTAAATTTAGGGAAATATCACATTCGAAATGTCTATTCAGCTCATAGAGCAACAATAAGCAAAATAAAACAAATAGAAAAGCAAATGTACCTGGTTCTTGCGATGAGAAGGGCTGTCATCGTCACTGGCGCGTCCAGCCAGACGGCTTTCGTCAAACAGACGAGGGAGAAGGAACTCCACCAACTACAATTTGAAGGTAGACATGGATTAATCAAATGAAGAAAGGATTGGAAAACGAGTGGAAAGATCGATTTATCAATAACGAATAGGCCAATATAAAAAAGTATAACGAGGAAAAATGGTTCGCGAGGAAAGAAATAACCTGTCTGAGATAGTCTGCTTCGTTCTCTCGACTTCCTAGCGCGAAGTGGACATCTCCGAGACGAGATGCGATCTCTTTCTCGAGTGTTGACGGTGTCGCCTAAAAATATGAATTCATATGCCGACTCGATTGTATTTCGTCTATTTTCATCGCACATTCAATATGAATGACGCTCCTAACATAAGGCTAACCAGCATAAAACACTACATATAAACAAGAAAGAATGAAATTCTTTCGTTTACCGTCTTTTCAGCGACTGCCTCTGCGTCGAGAACTCTTCGGATATGAAGAGCAGCAGGAGGCACGACCTCTTCCAGGATAAACTTGGCTAGATCAAGACGACGAATTCTGCGGAAGAGATGCGAGGCCGCGAAGCGGACTTGGTACCTCAACAACAGCACTTCTCAGCTATTCGCCTCATACGACAGAATATATTTGGATTCCCATCCGCATTTAGTTTCATAGACAATAATATGGCTTCGCCTAATCTCAAGACTAATGTAGACAACGAACCTGATATCATTGAGGAAAGCGCGGTCCCTCGAGATGCCTCCTCCGTACCAGTTGTTGACATACTGCTCCAGCAGCTCTTCCGCCAGCGTCTCAAGACTCTCGTTCACGGCACGAGGCAGGAACAAACCTGAAGACCACGACTAATTGTTGCAAACTTTGTTTATTAAAGAAGAGAGATCCAACACATTATGATACCTAATTTTCTAAATTGCTCAATCAAAACCATTCTTTCGCTGCTTCGAACATTCTGCTTATCATACCATATTCTGATGGCAAATGATTTCCCAAAGACCTCCTTATTTTCCTTAGCCGTATCGCATATTCTTAAGATCGGAAAGTGATAATTATTTACAGTGATTTTTCGATATATGCTGCAAGCGAGACAGTGAGAGAGAGAGAGAGAGAGCGAGAGAGAGAGAGAAAGTGAATAGGAAAAGAAAGGCGAGTGAACGTGCACATTTCTTCACCTTTTCTTCATGGCAGACTACTCCGATGGAAATGCAAATGAGCTTTCGTCTTTGTAGCAGCCGCCCAAGACAGGACACCACCCCTCTTTTCAACTCTTTTTTCACTCTAAACATTTTGGGATAACTAATCGAGAAATCGCCCCCCCCCCCCTTTGTATATTGCGGTATCATCTATAAATGTCCTTCCATATAACATACTTTCAAAGTGTAAACCACAGTGCGGATGCACAGAAAAGTACTGAATCGAATTTCTCCCATCCTTTCCTCCGATTTCTCTCCATCGTTATCACCTTCAAACTTCGATTTCTCATCACCAGATCATCGCCACTTACATTAGACACTTGTTTCACATGGTTTATAAGCCGTAAGGTCTTTTGGCGAAGCGCTTTCGCTCCCACACTTTACGGCCTCCCTCCCCTGCTCACTCACCGCTACAGCCATAATCCGCGCTAACATTCGATGCTTCTGAAGCTCGACGCACAGTCGCGCTGTTAGAAGCCAAATCACTAACGACCACTAACGCGGCTTCTTTTCTTTTCTCTCTCTCTCTCTCTAAAACACACTCTCGTTCTCTTTCTCTTCCTTTTTCATATTTCACTATCTTAGTCACTCTCTCTTTCTCGACCCTCCCTCGCTTTCCAGTCAGCAGGAATCTTTCGTGAATATAAAAGGTCCGCAAGATCCGCCCCCTACATGCAGAAATGGTTGGCAGCCATTCTGTTATCTATATTATTTTCATAAAAGGAGCGCAAGGGTTCATCGACGACTTTCTTCATTCGTCCTAATTCTTCACAGATTCGGTATGGCCGCACCCTCTATAGAGATGGATTCCTGACCCAGAAGGCATCACTACCTTTCTCTCCAGATCCTTCCCATATTAGGAGACAGGATCTATGAAACGACCACGAATAATCGGCATCTTTCGATCGCTTGACAGCAGAAGATCAAAATGCCCGTTATTCGCGGTCGTTCTGAGAGCTTGCATTTCCCATTCCACATCACTGTTTTTCAAACCCAGTTCAGCCCAAATTGCCATGATCACACTGCCCAAGCCCGTCTATCTGAGGATGGCCAAGTTTCCAGGTGATGGAAGTTCCTTGCACGGAAGTGAAACTGGTCTTCCTTAGATGGATGGAGGGAAGGCTCATGCTAAACGATATCCCTGCTCGCTCTCCCCTAGCTTTTTCTTTCTGCCTTTCACATACCGTCCCATGGCTTGCGTCTTCCTCTGAAGTCCTCATCCACAACGGGAGACGCCTTCTTGTCTCGACCCGTTCCCTCTACTTGTCCTCCAATCACGGATTCTACCAGAGGAGCCAAGAAGTACCTAAACGAGTCAGTTCATAGCCAACATCATTGGAAGCGGTCCTGTTCGAAAGAACAGAGAAGCAGGGATAAGGAGGGAGCGGCGAGAGAGAGAGAGAGAGAGAGAGAGAGAGAGAGAGATGAAGATATAAGAAAGAGATCAAAGAGACAAAAAAGCTTCGGTTTAAGGAAACAGAGAATTCTTTTTTTAAGCAGGGAAATAATCTGATTCTGTGAATAATGCCGTAAAAGTACGAAAAGAGTAAGAGGGGTGCTGGCCCGTGACTCACCCATCACACGACGAACACGCCCAGATGGCCGCGTAGTAGCCGGCAGCAGCTGCAGAGACGCAGAGGGCAAGTGTAAGGACACTGCAAGTAACAAACTGGGCTTAGACAGAATGTACACTTCGATATGGAAGGGATGGAGATGAAGAAAGAATGCGAAGAAATAGTTCGGAATATCTGAGAGGGTCACCGTACCCCAGACCGAGTGGGGCGAGCAGCAGAGCGAAGAGGCAGACGGGCACGGCTGCGAGCAGAGTCCGCTCATCATTGCGAAGCCGCTGCAGCAACGCCGCCCAGTCCATCACCGGGCGGCCGGCACAATTGGTCTCAAGACTAGGTTGTAATACGATTGTTTGAAAGGGAATTCAACTAACTGAACTTGAAACGTATAGATATCTGATGGTTTAAACCTCGCTTCAGCGAAATAACAGAGATGGCCAAAAGACACTCTTTTATTTCCTCGGATAACGATCATAACAACAATAGATATTCAACACACAAACACAACAAATAAGATGAGACCCAGTAGGAACTTTTTTCTCTTGAGCATTATCATTAAGCAATCAAAAAGTCAGCTCTACAATGAATTGTTGACAACGTCAATAATCAGTCTTCCTATTCAGTTTAGACCGGCGCTTTTTCGATTCGAGACGACGCGTGTTAACAGGGAACTCGACAGGTTTCACCTGGAATAACTCAAGCGTTCTTGATTTCAGGGAAGAGTTCATATTCCCTTTTTCGACAATATGAACTGGCTAAGCAAGTTCTCATCATTCGCCCTTATCACAGAGTGACCAGATTGTCAGAGTTGCATAAATTGCTAATAGTTCAAAAGATGCGCTGCTGTTTCCAAAGGCATCTTGGAAATCACAACACTAAGAATAGATAATAGAAAGTGACAACCTTGTAAAAGTCAGTTCCTGGAATGCGATGTCCTCTAAGCAGTGCGGCGTATGGAAGAATGGGCGGTGATCGGAGTGCCAGTCCTCGAGCTCCCGGAACGGACGCCTCCACGTCAACCTGTTGTACATACAGTATATTAGTATCATGCACAAACATTAACACAAAATATAGAAGTAGCTTGACGTTTTCCTACTGCAGACGTTTTAAAGGTAAAAATGACTCAAAATGGTTGAGGAACACAGGCGCTGACCGTTCCAGCATGAGTAGAGATCATAGCCCAACCAACGGAAGAGAAGACGACGTCAGCTGCGCCCATCAAATCCTCTTCTGCAAGATATCTTGTGATCCCAACCGTACTCAGCAGATATCTTTTTTTTTCAGACATGCACCTTTTCATGTTCATTTCGTGCACTTCTACATGTCAACAACTTCTATCCACTGACCTTTTTCGACAATCAACTGTTTCATCTGCTCAGTTGGCTCGACTCGAAAGTGCCTAGAATCCATTGGAGGGAGATGCGCGAGCCTCTCCCGGTCTAAGGAGGGCACTACGAGGGCCCCTGGGGAAGTTCGTGGAGATGATGAAGAAGGCACTCTCAGGTGCTTCTTCAGAAAGTCTTCTGCCTCCGATGTCTCCAACGTATTCAGTGGCAACTCATCACTCGCGAAAACCGTCACCTGGCATGAAGCTTCGTTTTAAACGGAAATTCAATTGCTAATTACAATTAGTTAGCAAAGCAAAGTAAGCTTATCAAAAGTCCACATTATTGTTATCGCTGACATAAATGGGTCTCTTTCTCTCGGCTGCTTTGATATCCAGTCTGGCAAGACCGCCAATGAGAAGAGTCCTTCCGGGTGCGAGAATCGCAGTACGAGGCAAGACAAGTCGACGGGGAACCACCGCCACCAGCTCGGGCAGAGTCAGCATGTCCAGAAGCTGAAGAAACCAATTGTATGCTATGTAAAGCTAAGCGAATGTAGGAAATATCTCGCGAAAGCAGAGGAAACCTAGAAAAAAGCAGGGGCAAGTTATAAAAAGCAGAGGCAGCTTAGAAACTCATTTAACTTAGAAACACTATATTGGTAATGAAATTTGTATAAGGAATCTATCAAAAGGCAGCCGTTTAAATAATAACTGCTGCAAATAATAAGAATAAATAAATCAACTTTTAACATATATAACATCAACACAAAATAGAAATTGACCTGGTCTTTATTGACCGTTCCTGGTGTGTCATAACACCATGCTCCTTTGGCAAAGATAGGATCATCCAGCGACCAAGTTCGTCTGCAAAATTTACAGATTATTAGTTGTATGGTTATCAAAAAGTGATTTGAACGGCGCAGCTAAGGCATCACATTGGAGCAAACAAGCGATAAGGACCTCGGTAGGGGTTAAAAAAAATATTTAAAATATAATATAATGAAGAAGATATTTTCGTACGGCCTTGCGCCATCTGAATCTTGTTCTCCATCAGAAGCTGGGCTAACAATTGCCGAGAAGGCAACCGGCTGCAGCTCATCCTCTTGTTCCTGAAAATCACATGATAGACTGTAGCAGAGGTTTCTTATAACAACAGTAAGAGAAGCAACATCTTTTCTTCACAATCAATAGTCTACAATAATTGTACAAACAAAGACTGTGAACGATTTTTTAAAAATTGGGTTTCGGGTGATCGAAGCCATTTCAAGGTTAAAATCTTAATAAGGCTACAAATTAGCCGTGTAAAAAAGGCTTTTAAAATGGCAATTTCCTGGGAACGATGATAGGCTAGCAAGCACAACGCTTAAAAGGGATGTTTGAGCAGAGATAAGAATTCTCCTCCAAACCTTGAAGGTGCTCTCGACTGGATCAATGAGAACAGCAAACTGGGGGTCGCCCGTCTCCTGGAGAGATCGCTTGCGTGCGTAGTTCTCCTTGAGCATCCAGGCGCGACGAGAGAGAAGTCTCCTTCTTCGTAATTCGAGGCGGTAGGAAGAGGGCCGCATCACGGGGAACTTCAGCAGCGACAACTGAAAGCAATCACTATTAATACAAATTTAATATAACTTCAGTTGAATTGAAAGATTCTTTAAAAAAGAACTTATAAACAACAAGTCAATGTTGGCAATTTTCAAGAAGACCGATCATCCATATAAGCCATGTTAAATGCGGTCAGAAAGCGAATGAAAATAGCAGCAGCAAACGAAAAGGAAACTGATGCCTGAGCAAATAGACACTCTTTGTTCAGATAAATGCTTTTACATCCGTTCAGTTCGATTTAAAGTCATAAGAAGAAAGTTCTTCTCATCAAACCCAGTCCGAACTGGCCAAATTTGAGCAAGAAGCCTACCGTAGTCCCTGGCCAAACACTTGTCGTCGCACGCTCAACAATGTCAACTGCACGCACTTTACAGAGATCAGAAGAGAGTAGAGTGTTGAAGAGAGTCCTGCAATCAAAGAACATTCTCAGTCTAGGAAACAGTCTCTAATTGTATACGTCGTGTATATTATAATTAGAACGAACAATGAAGCAAAACTCACGACTTTCCAGCATTCGTACATCCAACCAGATAAATATCATCTCGAATGTTGTTCTTGATATTCGTCCATTTCATGTGGATCTCCTACAGCACGAATACAATACTCAGTAAAATTCTAGGCGAAAGAAATAACCTTATATTGGTATGAATTGTACTGTGGCACAAATTTTAAGATTAGAAAAGAAACAGAGAAAAGAAACAACAGACAATATTAAAACGCTTACTGTAATCAGATCCTCGACACCGTAGCCAGTCTTAGCGCTGACGAGCGCAGTGTGGAGGATGTTGAAGGCATCTCGGTAGCCTGCTTCTTCTATCGCACTCTCCACAGCAATCTTGATTCGCTTCAAGTAACCGCACTTGGCATCCGGCGGCAGAAGGTCCACTTTATTCGCTGAAATTCAACAAAGGCACTGGCATGCAAATTGCGGTAAAGAGGGTATACCAGCATGATAAAAAAATAAGCAGCCAAAAAGATCAAATGATACAATTAGCAACGGCTTGAATGAATGGACACTCACCAACAACAATCATGGGCTTGCCGCGTCCAATGATGTGCGGGAGAGCGCGGTGGATGCTGCCAGGCAAGTCGAGAACATCCACCACGAGCACAATCAACACCTAGCACCGTTATCTTTTCATTTTACATACTTCATAGTTCACTTTGATGCAATTTTTCGATAAGCAAGAAATATCTGGGTATAAAACCAACTATTACAACATATCATAATTGATTAATTAGAAGATATATAATGGTATTTCTAACAGAGGTATCTGGGGAATAATTCGCCTATTTTTTACTAAGCGGATCAATTAATGTCGTGCGAAATTATTCTCCGAATGGTTCCTTTAAAAGACACTCTGATTTCGGAATGAAACCTCTTGCCGGCCGCGTAGCTTCGACATCATCGACGCGTAATCGACAGGGCAGACATTCACGGTTGGCTGGAAAGGAGGAAGAGCATTCTCACTCTTCAAACACATCTACCACAATCCAAATGCAACCCTTATGTAACCCCAAAGCAAGATAGACCTTGTCAGATGATATCTAACTTACAACCAGAGCAATTTGGTAGGGACAAGTTAAGCCTAAAAATTTTGTCGAATTCAAAAATTTGATTAAGACTCTTAATTTAAGAGAGCACAAACCAGAAATCGGTGATGTTTAATGAGATGGCATCTTCGGCAGAGCACCGGATCCACCGACGCTGCCGGATTCCGCTTCCATTTTCTTCTCTTTGCCTGGCGTTCTTGTGCTGCGAACGTCAGAGGCGACAAGTAGCCCGGGAGTGCGTCATCCTAAACGAATGGGAAACAATGTTTTATTCTTTTTTGACTTCTTCGGAAGAATGTGTTAACAATTTAAATAAATTGAAGTTTTAATAATTTTACTGTGCATGTAGTTGATGCTTGGACTAACATTGGGATAACACCTTCCAGTTTCATATAAATTTTAAGGTGAAGAAATCCCGCATCAATGAAAATGAGGGGTCTCCTAATGTACGCAGCAACGCATACATCGAATGCGTCTCCTTTTCAACCGTACACCCCGTACTCTGCCTGGAATATCAAAGACAAAAATGAAGACCACCTTACCTTGCAGTGAAAATGCGCACCACATCCGCCACATTTCTGCTCGGATTTGAGTGTGGAAACGTCGACAAGAGAAGATTCTTCGATGTCGTCCTCTGTCAGGGAACCCTTGCCATCGTCCGGCTACGATAAGGAAAATGTCTCTTTAACCATTTTTTCTTTAAATTTATCTCCAATATTTAGAGAGAGAGAGAAAGAGAGAGAGAGAGAGAGAGAGTGAGAGAGAAAGAGAGAGAGAGAGAGAGAGAGAGCGAACAAAGTAGTTGAACACTGTAAAAAAAACCTCGCTAGTAGTCTGGCCCGGCAACTGGAAGTCGATTGTCTCAACGGCGTCCTCGGCACCGAAGAGATCCCGAGTGTTCCTTGAAACAGAACAACTGATCAGATTCTGACATTTAACAATTGTAGCACTAAAATGCCAACATTGCCAACTCCTCTTCATCGTCGGGTAGATCAGAAATGGTTCCAGCCGTGTACTCATCCACGTACATGTTCCCAGAAATGAAGAAGCCCTGATCGCGATGATCATCTTCATCTTCATTCTTCTTCATATACTCTTGACCCTGAAACTGCGTCGTTTTAGAAAATTTTCAAGCCGGCTGAAGTTAACGGAATAAAAAAAATTTCTAAATAGAAAACATTGCATTACCACGACGGAAATACTTCAAATTAAAGTATAAAAGAAACGACACCTTCCTAAATGTGATCGTGCGAAGAAACATACCTCTGTACATACCATTAGTTCTTCCTGTCCTTCTTGAATGCTCCCTTCCTCTGCACGAAACGGGAAGGAATTGATGGCTGCGTGATCCTGCATTTGGGTGTTATCTATGATCTTTCATATAAGTACCTGCTAAAACATTTATGGAATTCAATCGAAATCAATGACAATGACGATGAAGGATAGTGGAAGTCAACCCCAACCTGATCTTCTCGGTTCTGTTCTTCTTGGATGGCTTGCTGAGTGCGTTGCTTGGTTTCTTGTCTGATTTGTTCCCTTCTCGCATGCACTCTTTCGAATGCTTCGCGGTTTGCACTGCAAGCGAGAGCCATTTAATCGATGTTCAAGTACACCTCTAAGGAACCAGGGTGATGTAGGCTGAAATACGAGTTCTAGCAAAATATAAGACAAAACAATGCTGGGATAAACACGAGTAATTACTACAAAAAAGGAATGGCTAACTTGACGAGTCTCTCGGCGACCTCAGATGCTCCCTTCCACTGCGTGAGTTCTCTCTCCTCCTCTTGCTCCACACCGGTTGCCAGTCTTGTCCGTTCAAAGTCAGCGAGTCTTCTATGCAACTCGCGCACTTTCTCCGTTCTCGAGTGCGGAAAGGCAGAGATCTCCTGAGAAAGGCAATGATAAAGGAGCAACAAGGGTGGCACAGTATTTTAGTAAGTTAGAAAGCATGGAAATGTGCTTGATTTGCATCTAACAAAGTATTCAACAAAAAATCTCACAAGAAGAACATTGGGCCAAAAGAAAAAGCCGATCTTGAAAAAAATACTGCAGACACCTGTCGCTGGAGATCGTGTCTGTGTTTCATTCTCCGCTTTCCTCTCCATTCCGTAGACACTGCTCTCACTGAGGTTGACGGAATAGAAAACAAACGCGGAGAGTAGCGGAGAAAGGAGGAAGTCGAATGGAGCAACATCGGCTTTTGTCTTTTTCTATTTATAATCGTTCTCTGGTCTTTCTCTACGCTCTCTGTCTCTCTCTCACTCTCTCTCTCTCTCTGTCTCTCTCTCACTCTCTCTCTCTCTGTCTCTCTTCTCTTCACTCGTCCTTGAAGTCGTGAGTCACTTCCTGAAATAAATGAATCATTAGAGTGAATCTTGAAACATAAAAGAACATTGATATTATATAAATGAATAACAGAAACAATGAGAACAAAGATCTCGCTGAACAATCAACGAATACTTGGCCACAATTATAAAGTCGTTGCAATAGGAAAATGTAAATAGCACCAAAAGAATCCATTGTCATTAAAAACTCAGAACTACAAACCTCAACAGTGTCGAATATTCCGCGAAAGATAACACCGTTCCTGAGGAAGACGCCGAAAACGTAGAGAACAATGAGGACAGGCAGAAGCAGCGGAAGAGCAACTGCCCAGAATTTGGCAGGCACGTAAGTGATTCCTGAACCGGTCACAACTCGCGGAATTAGCAATACCACGCATCTCATATTATAAAACACCTATTACTAATAAGCGTTCGCTAGAACAAGAAGTAATTCCTTTAGTTTCAAACGATAAAACTATATCCAACCGTATTCTTCAAGAATGCACGTCGGCACCCAGAGCCAGATGAGGTAGATGGGAATGAACAGCCAGCCAATGATGTAGATGACGAAGCCAAAGAGAGCGCGGGATGGGTGCGGATTCGGAGTGGGGATGTCCTCGATGGGAGTGGCCGAGGAGAGAGGAGATAAGGCCGAGGTAGCCTTAGTGGAAGTTGTCACGGAGGTAGCTGTGGACGGAGAGGCGGACTCTGATGGCGACGGAGCTACGAGTGGAACACGGAGCTGAAGGAAATCTTATTTATCATGAATAAACAATAATCATGAAAAAAGCATTGATATGATCTTAAAAGGTTTGTTGATTCAGAAAATAAAATCAACCACGAATTAAAAACGTGCCTGTTTTTGCGTGGAATTCCTTGGCATCACGGGCCGTATAAAAGCATCCGCACGACAAGATGAAGTGGCAGACAGGGAAGGGCGACTGAAACAGTCAAGTACACTCAAAAAACTCGCTGCAACACGACTGCGAGAAACGGAGCATGAACAAAGGCAAAGCATATATTCACTCCGTGGATTGTATTTGAACACTGCATTACGAGTCCGCCAGAGCACCCATTCATCGTTGGGTCACATCAGTCAAACCTACCCCATTTTCTCTCTCTCTCTCTCCTCTCTCTCTCTCTCTCTCTCTCTCTCTCTCTACCATTGTCTTTCTTTATCCATGTCTTTTTCTAATCTCTTTCGGGCTAGTACATCCATATCATGGAGGCAGGCGCCAGCATACAACAGAATCCTTATCATACCGCAACTTCTTTATTTCATAAAACAAGCAAGTTAGTGTAGTAGTGGATCAGTGACGGTTGATTGCCCCATAGTCATTACGCGTATTAATCTCACAAAATAAAAGTATTATTATATGTTAAACGAGTAGTAACTGCTGTTATTAACTACATAAGAGCTATAACAATTCAAGAATCAGATTCTGGCGTAATGCAAGCATATTCGAACTATAGCAAAATTAGGTAACAGTTGAGCAAAGCGAATACCATATGACAGGGCCCGCATAAATAAGTAGAATACAATCGACTTCTTCCTCTCACAATGTACCATTCACCATTTTTTCTCTTTCTGTATTCCTCTCTCTCTCTCTCACTCTGCTCCCTCTACCACCCCTCGTCTTTCTCTCTCTCTCTCTCTCTCTGTCCTTCTCTCTCTCTCTGTCTCACTCTCCCTCACTGTTCCCTCTACCACCTCTCGTCTCTCTCTCTCTCTATCTTTCTCTCTATCTTTCTCTCTCTCACTGTTCCCTCTACCACCCCTCGTCACTGCTGCCTGAGCCCGCATCCTCATGATCTGCCTCAGGAGGAGGGGGTATCATGTCACTGATCCTGCCCATGACTCCACCCAGGGGTGAACTGGTCGAGTCTTCTCCTGCTTGTGGCTCCTGGCGTGCTCTTCTAACCGCAGCTGATGGAAGTAGTTCTTGTCGACCAGTGATAGCTGAATGCAATTAGTTTAATACAACTTCGTCCCTCCAAAGTAGTAGTCTGTATTATTACGCAATGTTAAGAGGAAGTATGGCCATAGAAATACTGCTCGCTGCTAACTACCAAATAGACTTCCGTCTGTGAACAAATCGAATAATGGTAAGAGTTAATGGAATTATTGGAGACAGGCAAAAGATGCAAGGAATCTGGAGCCGTTCTCCCGGCCAGTGGCATCGTGCGTGACAATGCACACCATTGATGTAGCACCCTTGGAGCAGTCAACTCCAGGCATTCTAAATAAATAATCATTCAATGCAAAAAAGGCTCCAACGCACCTTTTCGGCGAGCTTCGAGAGCCTTTGCAAGTGATGACATCAGATCATCTCCTCCTGCTTTCTTCGTTGAAATTGCGGAAGAGTTCGCCGACTGAAAAGTAACATGAGTTCCACTACATGTTTTACACTTTGTAAACTAAAACAAGTGAAATCAAACCAACTAGAATTCATAACGTTTTTTTAAGAGTTAGGTGTCAGCAAATATACGACCATACGGTATCACAAGAAATAAAGTAATGAACTTGGTAAAGGAAACAATGGTATGACGACCAGCTGATTGAGGCGGAGGAAATGCTAATAGAACCGTCAAGGCGATCACACATAACAAGATAGAGCAAAACGCTCTCTATACTTTTCCGAACAGTTTGGTGAAGTTTAAAGGGGCCAATAGCAACTTATGATAATAAAAGATAAAAAGATAACTGACATCATTTGCACTCTTCTTCAGAGATGAAGAAGTGCCTGCGGTATCCTCAGCCGCGTTGCGCGCGCGCGTTTCGCGAAGCCGCGCATTCTTCGTGCCCCCTGCAGCGCGGATCGCCTCCATGAGTGAGGATCTGCACAGAGAGACATATTGAAAAGGGGGAAAGGAAAAAGAAATTAGGGCAATAAAGGAATTGGGAGAGAGCGAAGAGAGAAGGTTGCCTAAAGCAGCCTTGTCTGTAAAATTGTTACTAAATTTAAGCATACGGCAGAGGCAAAAAGGGGAACAAAATCACGGTGATTCTGTACAATTGACCGTGATGTTTCTTAGTATAAATTTTTGCCTGTAGGAAAATAGTGAAAGAAATTCCTTGAAAAGATACTATACTTATACTTTATTTACGCACACCTTAGTGATACGTGGAGGTAAAATTTAGCAAGTAAAAATAAATAAAATGAATGAAAATGAATATGAATTGTACAAGATACATCCTCCTCCAAGTACCTGGCATCGGGTGCAACTGATGGAGTGCCTTGAACTGGCGAGAGAGCAGTGGATGGCGGAGGAGGAGGGGGTGGCGGCGGTGGGGGAGCAGGAGTTGGAGCACCAGAAAGAAGGAGAGAAAGTAACTAAGTCTTCTTCTCAACCGAATATTCCCTCTCCAAATTTCTTGGGAAGAATTTAACAAAAAAACATTCGCATGATTCGCTTAAATAATTGTTGTATATAATAAAACAAGTCTTTGAATTACTGGTACAAACAAATAGAGAACCAACAAAAACAGACATCAAATTCAAAGTTTTTTTGCCTTATATGCATTTCTCACGCTAAAAAGCATCTTTGCCACTTTTGGTAAAGCAGAGAAACATCTCTATCACGTAATAAGATTACAAAAGCATTCTACAATTATAAAAAAAACTCGAGAAAAAAATCACAGCCTTCGTACCCTGCGAAAGAGATGGCGTCGTTGCGACTGCGACAATTTCCGGCGGCGGAGGGGGCGGAGGAGGAATTGACTGAGAATGCAGACTCGGCTTAGGTGGAGCCGATTCCTCTCTTGCCTTTTCAACTGCAATGGTCGACACCCTCACAATTACAACAAGGAATGTCAACCACAACCGACACTTCACACACAACCAGCCACTTCCAATCAACCAAGCAAGCACAGTCCATAAGACGAGCAACTAGCCACCTTCTTGGCTATCCTGAGCTGGCTGCTGTCGAGGCTCAGGCGAAAAGAGGGGCATCGATGAGAACATACCGTCAAACGAGAAATCTTCCGCAACACCTATAAAAACGGTCTTTCTCAGCTTTGCCAACACAGGTTCACCTAGGAAAGTAATTAAGCTTTTCCACTGTAAGGGACGACGAACACTTACTATATTGCTAAAATAAAGCACCTGGTAAGTTGGGAAGGACGTTCGGTAGGCCAAGTTGATCAGATTCATCTTGCTGTAGCAGAAGGATCTGGCTGAGGTTGCCAGACAGGAGCCGGCCCTCAGCAGTGCTGGCAGAAGAGGAAGTCAGGGGTCGTCGGTCGATGGCCGAGTCGGCCTCGCCCGCTGCTGCAGCTGCTTCCGCTTCCTAAACAGGAATGGGGGGTAGAGAATCGCTGGTCGCCATTGAACTATTCAATGGCGAACAAAGTAATGGTATAAATAGATTAAATCTTTCTCACACTATGAACCATGTTTCCTTTACCCTCCAGCAACAGACAATCTCTCTCTCTCTCTCTCTCTCTAAATATCTCGCTCTCTCTCCATCTCTAACCCTCTTCAATCGTTCCTTTTCCCTTCTCCTCCTTGCCCTCTCCTGCTCGTCCTTCCGTGCCACCTCATCAACGAATGCAAAACGGTCGCAATCGTACGCGCCAAGGATATCCAGCGGATCCCTCGCGGGCATCCGAACTGGAAGAACAATTGAAAGAATACATTATACTTCTCTTTTTCCCCATCTCATTCTGATGTCCTTAACAATATTCATCATTGCTCTAAACTATAGTCATCCCTGTTTGCATTCTAATAGACAGCCAATTCACCAGGTTTTGGGTACTCCTTGCCACGCGGGAGAAGCATCGCAGCTGAGAAGAACTGCTTTCGATCTTCCATTTCCTTCCTCAGGTCAACAGATTCGGTTGGGCAGCGACGGGTTATTTGCGAAGAGGGAGGCCTGAGTAAGCGTTGTATGTGTTGATTCCAATGGTATTTTTTAGCTCTACCGAACAGTATTGAATATGCTGAATAACTTGGCTTACTGGTCGAGAGCCGGGCTGGGCATTGTGCCCGCTGCAGAGAATACGCCCCTCTTGAATGCATCGTCAACCCCACTGGCCGTAGAATCACTCCTGTCAAGGGTGGGGAAGCGAGATGCGGCCCACATCGTCACGGAAGTGTTCATCTAACACAAGGAATAGAAATAGCGGTGCCAACAAATTATAAATGACTATCTGAATCAGCTGAGAAACCAGCTTTACTCAACTGCTAATGGATTCTTCAAGTTCATATGCTAGCCAATACAAGCAAGAAATATAGAAAAGTACAAAATGACCTTTGGTATTCGTTCGACCTTCCGCTGCACAACATCCAGCCTTCTCGCGAGAGAATCCGCTCTGGCTATCACATCTTCAGTGCGCTTCTCCAGCCGGGAGAACACCTCGTTCGCAACCGAAAACCAAGCATTTTTTGAGAGGAAACTCCTTCTTAAAAAAAGAAACTAAAGAAAGCTTCACCGTACGAAAATGAGGCCTCAGTTAAGAAAAAACGTCTCCTAACTAAAGCAAAAACTCCTGACGAAATCAAAGGTTAACGAAAACAGGGCTTGTCTGAACGATAAAAAAAAACCTGTTGAAAGCGCTCCATTGCACCGCATATTTGCACGACAGCTTCCTCTTGTTCGACGTCATTAGCAACCAGTGGAACGCGGATCATCCCATGGACGGCTACCGTACCCTAGAGTAGCCGTTAGAAGTACTGTAAGATATATCTCGCTGAGCAAATCGCTGCTTTGGAAGCCTATCTTTAGTAGCAAATGATTGGTCACGAGTACTCCTACCTAGTGACCCCTAGTAGAGCTCCATTAATTGAATATACTGATCGTTCAACGATAGAGACGCTCTACTCCGAGAAAGACGAATAGACATTTACTATATTTCTCGTACTTTCCTTGTTTATACGGCATGTAAACATGTCTCCTCCGCGTAGGAAATATCGAGAAAAAATGTCCGGACACATAAAGCGTGAAGAGAACTTAAGAAAATTTCTGTTAAAAAGAAACACTTAAGGAGACGCATCTCAACAATCACGAGAGAACAACCACTGCATTGCCAAGAGAGGGAAGCGGCAAACTCCAAAATGCCAACTTATATTCTGGCAAGTAGAATAATACGATTCCTGCTAAAACAAAGATCAGGAACAATGCATACAGCAGAGCAATAACACAATATTGGCAATACTCAATTATTTATATTAAAAAAAATTTATATTACTAATAGCACAACGGCAGCTTAAATAGATACAATACTTACTGCTTAGAAGTTGGCTAACAACCTACAAATAATAGAATTGCCGAATACAGAAAAATTAAGGAACAGTAAGTTATCCTTCAGATGTACTTGAGAGTAAATTTAATAAAAGAGAACAAGAGCGAATATTCAGATGACTCAGAATCTAACAATAACCATAACAAACAATTTAGATATGAACAAATACTGTAGTAACTTGAAAAATAGAATTTACTTGTTCCTAGCGAGTCTGAGGCGAGTTCGTTCAATGTGTTCGGCAGCACGACGAGTGCAGTTCAAGGAGGGGTGAATCGGAGAGAAGGAGGGCTCGTGGAGAAGGGAGAGGGCAGCCAGAGAGAAGTATGTATGAAGAGCATCTGGAGAGGAGAGAGAACGAGAGTGAGAAAGAGAATGAGAAAGAAAGAGAGAGGAGAGAGAGAGGAGAGAGAGAGAGAGAGAGAGAGAATGAGATCTAAACAGATTCGAATAAATTGTAGAATAAATACTATAGATATAAGAGAAGCAATGATGTATAGTAACGGGAACACACTACCTGGCGAAGCGCCAACTTCGGGGTATTTGCAGAATCCACCCAGCAGACGATGCTGAGAAGTCAACAGGAAGTCACGAAGCACTTGGCCGTCGGCGAGATAAAGGGAATCCAGCAGCTAAAAGAGAAAGTATGATGGCTTATGGAAGTAGAGAAAGGAAGGAGAGCAAGAGAGCTGAGAATATAGAGCAATAAACAAAAGTAGGAAACATTAAATTCGTAAAAAAAAAAAATAAAAATAAAAGCAAAAGTATTTGATGTATAAAAGAAAGAAATAACTAAGAACAAAGGAATATTAGACAATCCCAACTCCCAACCTGGAGAGTCGCTCCAATCCAGAAGGCATAGCAGCTATCGTCTGGCTTGTTGGCGCGGCCATGGAAGCCACGCTCCTGCTTCTGCAGCGCCCATTTCACCTGGCACGGGAGAAAAGATATTAAAGAGAGAAAGAGAGAAAGAGAGAGAGAGAGAGAGAGAGAGAGAGAGAGAGGAGTGCAATAGGAAGAGAGGAAGAGAAAAATGGGAATACAGAAGATAGAAAGCTACTCATCTGCAACTATCTTAAATAGCTGCAGTTGACAAACCTATTTTCTGTGATGTTTGATAACAAGGAAATGAAAAATGTCGCCAATATTCGTGAGCGTTATAATAAGCTAGAAAAAAGGTGGAATCTGTAAAAATAAACTAGGACTAAGAAACTAGCGTGCCAACTGCGAAATCATCTTGCTGTTCAGAGCAGATCCATCCCAAAGTCGACCAGCCAATGCAAGAGAAGCGATTGCGCAGAAAGTTGATCCACCTATCAAGAAAACTCATGTTTGTTCTGAAACAAATCCAGAAATAAAATGTCTTCTAATAGCTAGAGTTGATTTCATTGAATTTCAACTGACTTGAATGATATATTAAAGAACACGATATATTAAACAACATGGAAAAGACGGAATGGAACGCTGAAACCAAAGGAAGAATGAGCACTTGCCATGACTTTCGTTAAGCGGCATCTGTCCAATTCCTCCATCGTATGCAATGCTCGATCGAATAAAGCTATAACGAATTTCTTAATTCTAAAATTGTTATGACATTCTTTGTAGAAAACAAGAAATAAAATAATTGTGAAAGAAAATTTCAGATATCGCTGCAATTAAAAAAAGACGCAACAATCATACTTGTGAAGGAGAATGCTAATCTCCTTCAACTATTACTTCGGGGGTTTTAATTGTATTGGGATGATAATAGTTTCTGATATAAAATGAAGAAGAAATTGTTCCCGGTAAACCCATAACAGTATCCTTTGCTGAATGAATAACCGTACCTGACAAGTTTGCTCCAATTGATTACAGAGTCGTCTCCCAACACATAGCAGATGCTGACAGCGCAGTACACAAATCTCATGTCTGCCTCAGAACCGGCTCCTTGACTCACGAAACTAAAATGGAGCTTTTGCCAAAAAGTGATGCATGCGAATACCAGTAAAATAAAAATTACTGCAAAGTAAACAAACGCAGGATTTTGACACAAATATAAACGGTAAGCAAGTGAAACAGGCTAACGATAGAAAAGCAAAGGCATCCACTGACCAGCCATCCTCCTGCTGCGACCTCTTCACGGACTCCAAGATGTCCTCCCGTCGAACACGCTTCAAGTCGTCCCCCAGAATCGCCAGGCACATCAGAGCCGAATAAGTTTGCGCCATGTTGGCCATGTCGTACCCGTTGTAATCCCCTACAACATTTTACCAATTCAAAGAGAATTCATATTCTTCAAGAGTTTATTCGCAAAAAAGCTAAGATAAAAGATAAACTCAAAAAAGCGTACTACATGTCTACATTTTAAAAAACACTAACCATTCCCACCCGTCTTCGGCGCACTTGAAAAAGATCCCCGAAACCCGCAAGCATCCTGTGGACAGCCTGCAAGCATAGTCCTTTTTATAAGCATATTCACATTTTGTTCACATGAAAGCAACTGCCGCAATGTTTTTCGACAAATTCACGAGTATTTTTTCTTGTTCGTGTCAGTTTCCTCCAATTTTGCAAGCAGTTGTAATTTCTCATTCCCCAACCCAACTATTGCATATCTATTGGATGGGGCGGAGACATGGAAAGATGAGAATACGTTACCACATCATTGTCGTTCCGCGTACTTGTCGAAGACCTGAGTGAGCACCCGCGACAGCACCGCCTTCTCCGGAATGTTTCTTCTCGCTTCCTCTGCCTCCTTCACTGCGTCTCTGGCTGCCTCTGGCATTTCCTTCTCCATGTCATCGTCCTCTTCTCCATCCACTTTCTCCCAGATGTCTTCAGCTCTCCTTCTCGCTTCCTCCATGTCATCCTTCTCGCTCCTCTTCAGCTGCTTTATCACAGTTGGATGGAGTTCCCTCTCCTTGCTTAGATCCTCTCCGATCTCTTCCTCCCATGGCTCAGGCTGATTCCACCATCCGTCTTTTCCGCATGGCTCCTCAGACCACTCTCCCTTCTCAGCCGCTACTCTCTCACTCCAGAGCGCGCCAGAGTCCATGGCCCTGAGGCGCCAAAAAGTGGCAGCACCACTGGGAGCTCTGAGCCCTGGGACCATGGCCAGGGCACGAGTGGCTGTAGGCCATGCATCATGGTGAGAGGGGGGCTCTTCCAGCTTCCTGGGCACTGCGGCGGTGGAGAGAAGGCCATTGGGGTGTTCTACGAGGCGCCACTCGTGCACGCAGGCGGGTGCATGCGAGAGGAAGTGGAGAGAGTGGACGAGGGAGCCTGCGCCGACTCCTGATTCAAGTCGCACAGAAGGAGCCTCCAGGATGACGTCACTGCCCTCGGGCAACGCGAGCTTCTGAGTCAGGAGGGGCGGCAGGGAAGAGGAAGTCATCCGCTGGTCGACAACACACGCCGCGTACTGCGACACGAAGAGGAAGCGGAAGGATGACTGCCTGGGGAAGGGGATCAGGAAAGTAAGAGTACATCATTCGAACAGTTCAAGTGGCATTGTAATTAGCGGGGGAAAAGTCTGCATTGCTAAAAGACAAGGTTAAGCCTGATATTACGATGTACACATTGAAAACTGAACTGTAACTTTAACATATGTCGAATTCGTGCTGGATGGTCGTTCGCATGAACCGGGATATACTTGAACTCTTCTCCGAGTTCCAGCTAAGCGAGAACATATTTTGTTCTAGAAGTAAAAGATTTGCGCGGCATGCCTGTCCATGGAAACGGCGTGTTTTGTAGAGAAGAGGAGACGGCTGCTCAGTCTGTGGACAGCGGAGATCGACAAGGCGGGCACTGCCGTCCGCATAAGCAATCAACGGCACGCGAGGATGCGCAGAGTGACAGACAAGCTAGGGAGAGAGAAAGAGAGAATGTGTGTGACAGTGAGAGAAGAGAAAGAGAGAGAGAGAGAGTGAGAGAGAAAAAGATAACGGGGAGGAGAGAACGGCGAAAGGCAGAGATTCAGTATCTTGGATCTGAAATGAAGAGGTACCTCCATTCGGTCTACACTGGGTTCAGTCTTGATGAGTCTCTCTGCACTCCCATGCCACATTCGACATCGTCTGTCCTCGAGCGGTCCCACTCTTCGTCCTTTCGGCAACCTCCCTTCTTCCAGTAGAAGAAGCTCTCCTGATATGTTTACTCGATAAAGTTATCCCAGTGATAATAAGTGCTGACCAGGCAAATCGCAGCTCTCGCTCCAAGAAAGAATAGTGCCGGTGTCATAGTCCATGACCTCCTCGTTGTTGTCCCCTCGGAAGACGAAGCTGCTCTCCCCACAGCCTCCCTCCTCTTCCTCATCCATGACTCCCTCGGGATCCCACAGCTGGAGCATTCTCTGAGCTCTCGTCCAGATGGCTCTCGGCTTGAAAATGGCAGGTCTCAGCTCGAGTAGGGGCTCTTGCACTCTGCTCGCTCCGCGTATCTTGGCCTTCTTCAACTTGTCCTCTTCTCCGATCCTGATACCGTATCTCTCGAGGCTTCTCCTGTCTGATCGCTCTGAGACTGTCCAAAGATCCAATCGCTTCTCGTCTTCTCTCAGTCTGGCGGAGAGGAGATTCCGTTGGTTGAGTTCTCGGCGGGACGTTTCGAGGGGGAAGACGCCGGGAGGGCGCGAGAGGCAGCCGGGGAGTAAGCGGGGGGCCAGAAGGGGCGCGAGGGGAGACACCGTGCCACTCTCGGCGCCCCCTTCCAGCTCGGGCCGCCGCCACCACGCGGCTACGTTGTACTGCGGCACGAAGGGCGCCGACGCGGACGAGGACGAGAAGTGGAGACCGCCAAAAGTGGATGGAGTCGCAGCATCGGCATAGCCAAAGTCTTGGGCGGGGGGCTCGGCGAAGGGGATGAGGGAAGGGACGGTGCAGTTTGAGGTCGGAGGGAAGAAGCTGAGGAATGGTGACGTCATTGTGGGCGGGGCTTCGTCTCAGCAGACCAAGTCGCCGCAGCACAGGGCTGAAAATACGTGACGTATTCTTGGCGCTTTGAGCCTGCCGAAATGGATGTGGAAGCTCTTGATTCATAATGGAAATAACTGGTAGAGTTGCAAGGAGGATACTTCCACACCACAAGACATTTAATGACATAGAGGAACTCAATCCTGAAAGGTACAAGAAAACACTCCGGAATTCCTGGAATTGGTTAACCAGGAAGCAACCCGTTTTAATGTTCTCTAATCTGCTACAGAATATCTTGTTCTAATCTGCTACAGAATATCTTGTTCTAATCTGCTTCAGAATATCTTGTATTTCATACGTCGTTACAGTAACTCAATGCATCTTCCTAGTTATCACTTCAATTTACATGTTAAAGCTTAACAGATTGATTTAGCGCTGACTGACCGTCCTCCTTGCCAATCTGCAGCTGGTAGAGCCAGTCGATGATCACCCGGCGATGATACTCTGTCACCACTGTGTCCAGCTGGCCAATCACGTCAAGCGAAGAGAGCGTGAAGAACAGGAGAGTCACGCTGGAGGCAGACAGACAGTGAATATGAGAGAGAAAGAGAGTGAGAGAGAGAGAAAGAGAGAAAGAGAGTGAGAGAGAGAGAAAGAGAGAAAGAGAGAAAGAGAGGGCGAGCGAGAGAAAGTGAGAGAGGGAGAACGAGAGAAAGAGAGAGCAAAAGCACCAACCGATTGCTGTCAAGTGATGTGTAGGCGTCTGGAAGCACGCCAAGATGTCGTGTCAGGAACTTGACGTGCTTCTCGATCTCCAAACGGCCCGGACTGCAAGAACATGTGGCAAGAGGATTCCATTGCCGTTACATCTCCATTCGGACTCATGACAATTAGAGGAAGATAACGCAGAAAAAGTTAATATCCATTGATGTTCCACTGACTTGTGTACTCTGAGAGGGATCTCCACTGTCTGATGTTCGTACTTTGAGTCCGCCACTTCGCCCCCGTCGCCGCCCATAAGAGGGTCTTGCCTAAACTTCCTTTCTCAACCTTCTCGGCGTTAATAGCAAGAAATAAAAAGTGCCACCCTAAAAGAAAGAAAAAAACATTTAGATAAAAACAACACATTCCGGATCAAACCAGAATCAGACAACAAACCCTCTTCAGACATTGACACGAGGACTTTATCCAATAACAACCAACATAACAAACAAAACACTAATATGAAAGAACTTTAACATTCTAAGATCCTCAATTGTCCGAGATCACCTATGATGCTGAATCAGCTAAGAATGAGAGCGGATAGCTTGGCAAACGCCGTCATATTCAGCTCCTCCACAGAAGTCATCTGCTCGTAGAACGGCTTCGGCTTGTACAGGCGGCAGCCTAAAAGGCGAATTCAATCATGATTAATTGTTTAAATCTGCCTCCCTACAGAAGTCGCAGACATCCATAGAAACAATAAGAATGAAGCAATAACAGAATAGAGATTTGCTCATTGCTTACACAACATTTCCAAATAAATGAAAGCTTTAGAGGTATAGATTTGCCTACCTCTCTCGACCCAGACAACATTCTTGATTGGATTCTCGTCGCTAAGGTCGAGAGTGTTGAGTTGGAAGGCGACAAGATCAAGGCGGCCGTCGACGAGTTGAACACCGCGAGTGACCACCGGAGAGGAGGAAAGGTCTCTGAAGGACAGTAAACGCATTCGAATTAGCCGGCTTAAATAACATTTTTTTAATGGCATATTATTTCTAAGCAAAGAATAAGCACTCATTTGAGACCATTTCGACGACTACAGAAAGCAAATGTCATTCGTGTCATGTAATATCATCCCACATCTTTGCATAAAAGCAAGAAAGACTTGCTCACCGATCCTTGCCAAGTTTCATGGCCTCAGCTACAGCAGCGCCGAATGTATAAAGAATGGCGTTTGCAGCATTCTGCTCCCTGAAATGAGAGTAATTGTGATCTTGAAAAGAGAGAGAGAGACAGACAGAGAGAGAGAGAGAGAGACAGAGAGAGAGAGACAGAGAGAGAGAGAGAGACAGACGGAGAGAGCAATCCGAAACAACACAATCAACTCACCATCAGCCAATTTAAGTAATTTTAATGTAAAAATGGTAAATACCCTATATTTTCTTACAACAACCTGAATAGTAAGGTGATTATATAGTTTTTTTTTATAGGATTCTTTCCAAAATAGCCTACTTACGTTGTCCAGGGATACTTCTGATTCTGCTCGCGGGCCCACAGAATGGCATGGACGCGAAGTGACGATGCATACAGAGAACGGGCTAGGATCGAATCTCTCAAATTAATAAAGATTATTATTCTCGAAGTCATTTCAAGTTATGCAACATAAAGGCAACGAACACCATTTAACCTTTTCATGGTAAAAGTGATTTGAAAAAGTCTACAGAGATTTGACACAATATTGCACAAAAGGACATAAATTGCACCAAACGCGGTGGAGCTTTTTTTGTTAAAGCAACCGAATTTGTCAGAATAAATAGCGAAGGAATAAAGAACGAAACATTTGAAGCGTGAGCTGGTTCGTAGCCAAACACCCATTATTCACCTGTTGTAAATGTGATCAGAACCGAGGTCAATTATCGGCGAGATCGGGTACACTGACTCAAGTAGAGCGGATCTAAACAACATGCGATTTAAAACTAGTTGCTCATCAAAATTAAATAGGGGTTCAAGCCATAATGTGCATAGAAATATATTTCGGTATCTCGATCAAGTAGCGACTAACTTGAGCTCTTCGACCTCCTCCTTGGTCGCCCATGTTGCTGTCTTCCGCTCAAGAGTTGTCTGCGCAGTGAGATGTGGCTGGCCACGCACAACGAGTGGCCGATCTTGGAAGAGGGGCGGGGCGGAGAGACACGCAGAGAGGGGCTCGTCTCGATCCAATCTACAAATATACATCCTTATTAACACAATTATTCCTTTTGTCGTTTCCTCAATTTCGTAAAAAAAATCCATGAGATCATCTTGGAGAATAAAAATAATGTTACTACGACAACGATTAACTTTTATGTCATTTAATCAAAGAACAGAGGTGCTCATCATCATGATTAGGTTGCCCAGCTTGGATATTCAGCAGTATGCATGCCTAATACAGTATAAATTATTTCAACGGCATGTTGCATCCATTACCTTGTTTTGTTCAGAAATTCATGTTATCAGCAAACTTACCATTCAAAATAATGATTTATCGCTCTAAACCACTCTTATCCAGAAAATTTCGACATAATACAACTACTCAGTTTAGAAAAAGAATCCCAACCTGAACTGCTCCATGCTTACGGCCCCACTCTGAGCAGCGGCGAGCAGGATGTGCCGGTAGAGGTTGTTCAGGATGATATTCCTTGAAAACGGAGTCCGAGAGTATTCCAAGCAGTACAACTCTACAGGTGAACTAGTCAAGATGCTTACCCTCTCTTAACAACGGGGGTTCCATGAACTCTCGGATGCGTGACCCAGAAGAGAACGGGGTCGAAGCGGCGAGGCAGCTTCTCCAGGGTGGGATCGTAGCGTTCGCCATGCAGAATCGAATCTCGCACCTATATTGGTAACGTATGCAATCTTCAGCGCCGGAAACATCACATAATATACACCTTTAAAAGTACTTGAAAAATAAATACCTTATCCTCATCAAAGTCTACCAGAGCATTCTTGAGGATGTGCTCAGGGAATGAGGTGCGAAGGATCGCCTTCGAGATCACGCAAGCCTAAAAGATGCTCGACAGTAGGTTGAAGGAACAGATATACTGTTTTTCTTTCTATTGCTGGTACACGAAAAAAGCTTCAAAAATCCCACGAAGTGGTTAACAACTTTAAAAAAAACTGTCGTGTTGGCAGCAAGCACAATTATTCGTTGAAAGAAAGCGTAATAACTAGAATAGCAAGTATAATTATCGGACAATAAAGCATAAATAACATAGAAGGCAAATATTAACTTGAGCCATTCCGTCACTCATGGGATCAGAGCCATCGAAGAGAAGGCTGGCGACTTTGTTGAATAGTGGATGATCCTTAATGATCAAGCACACAATAACTACATTACTTATCACATAAAACAACCATCACTAGCATGATTGTTTGAAGAGTAATAAAGATTAAATGCCTTGATAGCTGAGAGATTCGCCGGCTTATTTTGTTGTTGTTGATGTGCCGACTGTGCAGCCTGTACAGACTCAGATTCGAAAAATCCCTTCGCATTTGGGTCGTGAACCGTCACGCCTAGTTCCTGGAAGGAATGCATGTTGTAGGCAGGCAGTAGATATTCTTGAGTTGCATGCACATATCGCAGTGGAATGGAATACTTTTTTAATTGCTCGCAAATTGCAATTCACGTATATGAACCTCCGATAAACGAGAAGGGCAACAAAGGTATGCCAATATGATAAGACAGGGTGAGGGCAACAAAGGTATGCCAATATGATAAGACAGGGTGACTCCTTCAGCACAATCGATAAAACACATCTCTAAAGGAGTCCTTGATGACTACAGCATCTGATAAACTCAAGAACAGCTGTAATAACATATCTGTCTTTATATGAACCCTCCAAGTCTTTCAAGGAGGAATGCTTCCCAAGCAACAATTGTTCAAAATATTCAAACTAAGCAACCTTGATGGCATCGGGGAGAAAGAAGCGAGTCATTGGACGCTGGTTGCGTGCGTTGAGGATCTGCTTGAAGATGCGCGTGTCCATCTTTCCCCATTGCTTCACTGGCCGGTATTTTCGGAAGACCATGATGAATTCAACTGAAGAATATTTTCAACCTTGAAAGTTGTAGGCCAGATTAAAGTGTTGAAAATAGCACATTAACTAAAGATCTTTTCGAACAGAAAGTGTACAGAAAACTAACCAATTACTAAAGCAAACGATACCGAAGAAATATGGCTTTATTTATAAAAAAAAAACATTTTGAAATTACCACTCGAGAAATATTTTGTACGAATGATCCTCAGAACGCGCAAAATGTAAGTTCCGCGGGGCGCATGGGTTTCTTCTAGTCAAATTGTAGATCATTCTTTTTTCAGTATTATTCTCCAGTTCAATCTCCATTGTCTATCCTCCTCTCGTTTTATCACATTTCCATGCTTGAATCCCTCGCTTTCTTCGTCACGAATTTTTTATTGTTTTCTTTTTCTCACTCGCCCCTCTCTCTTGACTGCCTGGCATCTCTCCAATTCTCTTCTTTTCTTCTTAAATTTCTCATGTCAACAACTCCTCTTTTATCACTTCTATCTGTTCGCATCGAGAGGAACAACACGAACAATTGTAATCTATCTAGCAACAGTGATAATTTGCCAGTGGTCAACAACGAGAACAGCAAGCACATTATTGCGAGTAACTGGCCGAAGGAAGGGAATACACCAGAAAGGGTAAAGAGCGACCAGCACGAGCAGTACCGATAACAACTTACATCATACATTAAGCTTTAAGCTTAGTTTGATTTTCTTCGACAAATCGAGAAAACGGTCACCTAAAGAAAGTCAGCCGAGAGGCAACAAAAAAAAAGAATTAGCGTAGAGATAAGAAAAAATATATAAAATGGAATGATTCGCGAGCAATCCAACGACACAAAAACAACAACAAATAAACAACACAGCTTCAATAAACAAGTTCATTAAAGTTTAAAAAAATCATTCAAAAATCATAATAATTATTTTCTGGGGATCGTTGAAAAAGAATAAAGTCAAATTGGATGGTTGTATGTAGGTGATGGAGTAGGCAATCTTGTAAAGCGAATTGTTGAGTGAGAGAAGGTGGCGAAGAAAAAGAGAGGGAATTCACGGTAGAAAGTAAAGAGAGAGAGAGAGAGAGAGAGAGAGGAGAGAGTGAGAGAGAGAGAGAGAGAGAAGAGAGAGAGAGCAGACGAATGGATCTTCAGAAACGGTTTGTCTGCTCTGTAGTTACCAAGTAGATTCTCGTCAAGTACTTCATCAGTTCCAGTTGTTCCAAAACCTTGCTATTCAACGGAAACGCAACCTGCAAAGATTAGTCATTGGGGCATCAGCTTCATCTTGGATCACTAAGGTAAGGAAAGAAGTGGACAGAGAAGACAAAATGGAATCAAAACAGCAATCACTGCGTTTTCTTAAGAAATAGCAACAAAAATTAGGCGAAGAGAGAGCGAGTGAGAGAGAGAGAGATGCGAAGAGTAAACAAAATGAAACAGAAATGGAGAACGAAGGTTGGGAGAGACAGAGAAAGAGAGAAAGAACATACTTTGATCTTGGTGTTGTTTGCCTAGGTTGCCTTCATCGTCCTGTCGATAACAAGAATGACGCATGACGCCCGAGTTCGGTGGAAACTTGCGCGAGCAGTGATGGCAAGGATGCGAGTCCGAATTGTCACTGTCGCAGCTTCCCTCACGTCTCTGGCAACGTACTTCGGACTGATCACCTGAAAACAACTCATTCTTTCCAGCTCTCTCATCCGTCTATTAGTCAGCGAACTCTTTTCGAACTTTACAATAGTGAAATATTCTAAACTTCTCCCACGACTGACTTTCATTTCCGTCTTCTTCTGCTCTGGGGCAGTTCCTTGTCCTTTTCTTTCCCTCCTCCTCTGCCATCTCGGAATGTCTTCTGCGCGAGTTCTCTTTTCCTCTCTTCATCTCCTTCTTCACGCTCTCTCTTCTCTTCTTTCTAATCTCTTCTTCCTCGCTCGATGAGCCTACCATTCGAGTCGGAGTGAGGTCATGGTCTGCAAACAACAACTCGATTTCTAAAAATCCCCCAAAGTTTATCTACCATTACGATAACGGCAACAAATATTTCAGGTTTAAAAATTTAAAAGAAAGGACTTCTTACCCTGAGTGTGTGCCACCTTGGAGGGAGGCTGCGGTCCCTTCTTCTTCTTCTTCTTCTCTGTCACCACCTCCAGCTCTTCTCCTTCTTCATTCATCGCCTGCTTCGTGAGCTCGGCGCATTTTGCTTTGCCGAGTGAAGTCTGAACATAGGGACGATCTAATCTTTTTAATGCAAGAACTATTTTGATGTTCTAAAAAAAATTCAAAACAACTAAATTAACAAAGTAAAAACTTTTGGTTTGTTACAAGCAAATCATCGACAACCTTTCGAGTTCAAATTCGCCCACCTCCTTGTGCTTATCAAGTTGTTCGACTTGCGCTGATGAAGAGATCTGAGATAACTGAATAAACTGGTTATAAAAGTAAACTTAAAAGTACTGAACACACCGTGCTGTTCTGGTCTCCATCACGCATCACTTCCACTGGCTGCTGCCCTTCGTTCACAGCCTCGGCACTTCTCGGGTGCTTGTCAGCCAGATTCTCCAGCTTGCGCGCCACCAAAATGGCTTGATGTTGCCGCTTCAGCCATTCGCACGCCTCATTGACCGTTTCTTGCCCATGGCGACGCTGGAAAGAGAAAAAAGATCATAGGCATTCCTAATTGTTTTTATTACATCAACGCTTCAGTAAGCTTGTTTTGTTGCATATATATTTTTCCATAGATCTCGATATGTATACAATTTATTTGCTTATCGGGCAACGCGCTGCCCGGGGAGCTATCATAACGTGGTGGGCGATCATTCGGTAACAGAGATTTCGTCGAAGTGGCTGAAGAAGACTAGGCAGAAGGAGCGATTTCTCCGTGAGCAGTGTCGATGTATTCGATTTGAGAATGATCGAGCGCGGGCGGGGCGAAGTATTGTTATTAAAATATATATTGTTTCAACGCCTATCGGTCGCCTCACTCTGATGTGCGTTCTGAGCGTATCGTGTGCCTTGGCGCGGTAGTCGCACAGCTCCAAGGGGCAGCGATACTTGGCTTGCCTGGAGTAGGCTGCCGGGTGGTGCGTCGCCTCGTGATGGCCCAGTGCCGACAAGCCGTACGAGGTTGCGCCGCACAACTTGCACACGAACTCTGAATCTTTCATCTCAATCAAGGCTTGACTATATTTTGTACTCCAGTGCACAATAAATGAAGTCTTTAAGCTACTGAAAGCTGCGTATCAGCATATCAGACAGTAATGTACTACAGACCTGGAAGGTTCCAGTCGCTGGTCTTCTTTTTTGTCTTCTTCTGCCTACCCGCCTTCTCAACAGGTGCTTCTGAAAGGGACACCAAAGTTTTTTCACCTCCCTTCCTACAAGTTAGCGTAACAGAAAGAGCTGAGTAAACACATCAACCTTAACAATTCGTTATTTAGGAAGAAGAAACAAAATATGACATAGCTTCTTTCACAGCGACCGGCACGGTCTGCACTTCCACATCGTGAGTTTTCACCTTCCGCGAAAAGTTCTGGATCAGCTTATCCATCGAGGTGATGAACATCTGAAAGTGGCAATAGCTTTAATCTTGCAAAATGAATACAAGGGAAAAAGTAATCGCAGCCAAATGTAAATACTTTTTCAGAACTGTCGAGTTTCCGCAGAAAAACCATAAATATATCCTGGTCGCCTTATTTTATTCGCGATGGAAGTCATGTTTTTTTAACACTTCTCGAGAAGCGGACCTTGATGAAGCTGACGAAGATGACGTCTGAGATCGAGTGTTCGAAGCTTCCTTTCTGCTCTCCCCATTCAAGTACCGCCGAGCCAATAGCATCGCGCGCGGCCTGGAAAACATACTTTATTTCAGCCCTTCAACAAGGTTTCTTAAACGAAGCAAACACGCTAAAATATTGATTGTGAAACGTATAAAGATCGATATATATATATATATATATATATATAATATCACTTTAAAATAAATATTAGATAAAAAATGAAAAGATAAATACATTGTACCTGAATGTCTTGCTTCTTCTCCGAGCACGACATCATCACTGTTGCGGAGAGTGTCGCGGCCAGTGCGTGTAGCATTCGGTCTTTCGGCCCCGAGCATAACTTCTCCAGAGTAATCATCTCAACCACTCAATATTCTTTTTAATCGATATTTGAAGAAAAAGCAATCATAATCAAGGGTGATTTACTACTTTCTCTGAATCCTGGGTAAACCATAATAATAAGGAGCAACCCAAAGGTTGTAAATATAGTTGAAAATCGGGTTAAAGTTGCGGAATCGGACGTACCATTCGAATGTTTTCTGCGGCTCCGCGATGCAGCTCAGCGAGCACGTCCACGTGTACGTCAGTCATGGTGAAGGCTGAAGCAATAATAGAAATGTATAGGCCAGTAATGTGGATGGAAAAACATCTAGCAAACAGCATTGTGCCAAAAATGGAACCTATTATTAGAATTTTTTTTTAGTGTAGTCGTTGTAATAACTTTTATAAAAGTAGCCGAGAGTTTGTGTACAATTCGAAAATTTCATACGGTATTGGCTTTTCGGCGTCGACATTTGTGAGTTCGAACGATTTTATCTTTATTTACTTCAAATTTTACAAATTATAATTTTTTTACCTTCATTAATATTTGTGTTAAACGATATGCTTGCTCCTTATTTAAATGCTTCAGGAAGAAGAATCCTAGGTTTTATCCATAGATAGCGGCGCTTCAGGCGTACTCAGAAAACACGACAGCGGTCTCACCATTCACACTAAAGCCTTAAATGACATTTACCTTCTAACAAAACAACCAGCGGTATACAACGTCAGGAGGACTCGATGTTGCCAGAAATGACAGGAGTGAAAACTTTCAAAGCTACTGAAAATAGTTGGCTAGCTTACACATGTACATACATATGTGTAGCTGAACAAAAAAATAATCATGTTGGGTTTTTTTCACATGAGATGATGAGAAACAAGAAATGAGCAACATTCATTATATAAGAATGATTATTCTGCTTGTTACAGTTTCAGCTGAGGTTGGCGATGAAAGCCTGCTTTCTGTTCTTCATAGTTACATATCTTCATGAATTTCCTGAATGTGTTTAATGTCAATAATAGAATGGATAGTGAGTAGCGGGACGAGTAGTCGATGTCTCTCTCACAGCCCTCCCCTTTCACCATCAGCTAGCTTTCTTTTGTCCAATATCCATCCACACCTTCCCTTCTTCATCGCCTCTCTGTGTCTCGTTCTACTTCCCTTTCTTTCCTCTATCTCTCTCTTTCTCTCTCTCTCTATCTCTCACTTTCTCTCTCTCTATCTCTCACTTTCTCTCTCTCACACACTCTCTTCATTTCATGCAAATACTCTCCTGCACACCCTTATTGGATGCGCACTCCCTCTCTGCCCTTCTGCCTACACACAATCTGTCCCCAGTGCGTGCTTCATTCAGGTTGCCTAATTATGAGCAGAGAGAGAGAGAGAGAGAGGCTTGCTAGGTGGTTCCTATAACAACAGGGATCGAGGAAGGGAGGAAGAGAAAGAGAGGGGGCAGAGATTAAGACCATAAGAGGGAAAGAGAGAGAGAGAGAGAGAGAGAGAGAGAGAGAGAGAGAGAAAGAGAGAATGCACTATGTCTTTCTGCCCACAATCCTTGCCTCAGAGTGATTTTCGTCGTCGACCTGAGGCGATTGTTAATTTCACAAATGCTACCTTAACTTCTGCATTCTTTTCAGTTTAATCCTTTTTTCCCATGTACACTGAGTGCAGAATGTGACCGGCTTCTCTCCGTTCTCTCGCTTCCCCTCTCCCCTTTTTCCTGCAATGTCCACCGCGGATTCTTCGCCTCGAGCAGCAGGCGAAGTTGACGAACTCAACCGCATTCTTGAGGTCTGCCATTTCATCTTCACCTCCTTTCTATTTTTTTCGGCCACTACTTTCGGTCATCTCTCTAGCTCTGTCTCTTTCTCTCTCACTCTCTCTCGTTTCCTTATCTCTCCCCCCTCTCTCTCTCTTTCTGTCCCTCTCTTTTCTAGGTAGAGCGTCGTCTGGTGCTGCGTACGCAAGAGAACTATCGAGTGCTGAAGGAGAATTGTGTCTCTCTTGTGGAAGAGTGCCGCGAGCTGCGCACTGCTAATCAGCGAGTAACCATGGAATCTTTGAATCTGTTGCTTTCCTGGATTAAAGAAAAAAGATTAAAAAAGTAACAAAAGAAATCTCAATGTAATATGAAATCTTTTATTTCCGTCAGCTTCTCCTCGAAAACGAAGATCTTCGAAGAGCTCGCAGCGCTGATGAACATCTTGCAGAGAGAAGCAGACAAGTCGTCAGAGAGCTGGATCAGTGCACGCGGTAATAGGAACGAGAGAGATTTATATGTGAGACCGAGAAAGAGAGATACAAAAGGGAAAGAGAGCAGAGAGATAGAGAAGGAAAATGAGGAAAGAAGCAATGGTTTGGAATGATAACGTAGGCTCATTCTTTTGCCTCCTCAGACAACGTGTTGAGAAGGCACGACACTCGGATGTTGATGCCGTGGAAGAGTTGCAGCGCGTCTTTCGCAAGGTTCCTTCTCAATTCCCCATTTTGTTCCTTTTCATTTTTTGTCATTTTATCTTCTGAGATGTCTGCAGAATAATTGTTACTCATATTCTGTT
Source organism: Allodiplogaster sudhausi (assembly GCA_945643635.1). Taxonomy (NCBI): domain Eukaryota; kingdom Metazoa; phylum Nematoda; class Chromadorea; order Rhabditida; family Diplogasteridae; genus Allodiplogaster; species Allodiplogaster sudhausi. The sequence goes on from CALZFC010000005.1 coordinate 2,271,772, forward strand.
TGTTTTCAGGAGATTGCGGACCAAGAGGCGGAAACTGTGAGGGAGCGCAGGCTGAGGGATGAAGTCGTTGAGGAGAATGATCGTCTACTCGCCGGTATTTTTAATTATTTAAATGAAGTGTAGTTCATTGTTAAATTTACTGATTTTAAAGCTTCTGAATGGTTATTAAAAATGTACTCAAAAGAAAAAAAAATTACTTCAGAAATTCGTGACATGCGTGCGGCAGAGCGAGAGAACGAGCGAACCCGGCGTATAGAGGTAGACAAGCTGACAAGGCAGATCGAACAGCTGGTGGATAGCGGACAAGGGGAACCCTTTGGGTACGTCTAGGGAGAGAGAGAGAGAAAGAGAGATAAAGATATATATATATATATATACATACATAGAGTTAGGATGGAGCGAGATAGAGAGAGAGGACAAGTTTGCATTGATAGGTAGGGCAAAGATTAAACTCAAAGAATGTGAAGTTCTTTCAATTGGTCCCGACTGGACAACTTTCTTACGTTTTCCAATCACTAAATCTCGCAATGCAGGAAGGAACGCGAGTCTTTCCTGCAGAGTGCCTTGGAACGTCTTCGCGAGCGAAGCGGCGATCTGGAGGAGAAACTCATGCAGGTCGGTAAATGCCTATTCACCTGTATGGATAAATAAAATGACTATTTCTTTTAAATAATTCAAAAGCGACATTGTTAGGCGTGTTGTCTTTGCTGCTTCAGCGATCTTTGACGTTCGGGTAAAGAATGAAAAGAAAGAAGGAGCCCAAAAAAGAAGCAGCTGCAAACAAAGAAATGCCCTTCTGGCCCTTCCGGAATGAGCGTCTGAGGGGTGAGCAGCAATTATTTCTCGCATGACTTGGACGGCGGAGAGTGCTTCGGATGGAGGGCGGGCGTGGAAGAGAAGAATAGAGAGGGGGGAGCTCTTGAATGGAACGACGGGGGGAGAGAGTGGTCATTTTTGGTATGATGCAGTGTAGCATTCGCACTCCAGCATTCTGACGATGCTTTTTGGTAGTTGCATATGCCCCTTATTACATTGTGACATCTTTATAATTCTTTGTTGTATTAAATGAATAAAAACTAAAGTAGATAAGTACATAGACAAGCATATCTATAATATATAAGCGATCTCTGCAGGCTTCTCGTGACGCGTCGCGCGCTGCGGCGGAGAGCGGCGAGCAGACACAGCGACTGGAGCGGCAGATCGCGGACGAGAGCGCGGCTCGCGCGGAAGCAGAGGCTACTAGGGCAAGGTTTGTGGGGAGAGAGAGAGTGAGAGAGAAAGAGAGAGAAAGTGTGAGAGATAAAGAGAGAGAGAGAGAGAGAGAGAGAGGAGGGAGAGGGAGAGGGAGCGAATGAGAAACAGAGAGAGAGAGAGAGGGAATTGTAAAAGAGAGAGAGAGAGAGAGAGAGAGAGAGAGAGATATGTGCAGGAGTGAGAGAGAGAGAAGATATGTGCAGGAGTGAGAGAGGAGATTGATGCTCTTCAGGCTACTGTCTGAATTGTCACAGATGAAGGAGCGCCTCAGGCAAAAGGATGAGCGCGCAGCGGAGCTGGCGAGGTCGAATTCTCAGTCTTTCCTTAAACACTTTAAAATGCTAATATTTTATCAGATCGTTCTATGTATGTAGTAATAAACAATTTGATCTCAAGCACACCTGAGTAGACACGCGTCCGAGCTTCTCTCGTCTCGCGCCGCTCTCGAAGCGGAAGCGGCAGCGCGTGAGCGAGCAGCGGCTGCCGCACGCGACGCGGCGGCTGCCGAGCACGAGAGACGACTCGCGGCACTCGAGGTGAGGCTCGCGAGACAAAACGAACAGAACAGAGGTCAGCAACTGCTCTGTTTGCTTTCCGACAGTACAGATAAAGAAAGGTCATTTCCAGAGCTGACGACCTCGCTCTCCAATCTGAATGCTCTACGCGAGTCCCTTCAGAGCAGCGACGAGCAACTGAAGCGACTCGAGGCAGAGCGACTTCTCGGCGAAGAGAGGTTCACTTTTTTCAGAATTATTTTCAGTGCTACAGTAAGAATTATGCATGTATGACGCGATTCTGTATTATCTTCCCCTTATTGTCAGACAAAAAGACGATAAAGAGCGCCAGCGAAGGGAACGCGCTGCCCACGACGCGGAGAAAGAAGCACTGAAGAGGGAGAGAAACCGACTCGAGTTCACGCTGGCCGAGCTGAAGTAAGGCTACATCTTTTTTTATTACGTTCCTTCCCTAAAATTCCCATACTTGATCTGAGTATGAATCGCCAACGATGTATTGACTTTCTTTTGCAAAATAGAAAGCGTCTGGAGACGAATCCGGAGACGGCGGCGGAAGTGCGGCGACTGCGAGAGCAGCTACGCGACTCGGAGGACGCGCTCAGCAAGGTCACTGCTGGCTAGAATTAGGCAGAGGGAAAACAGAGAGAGAGAGAGAGAGAGAGAGAGAGAGGGAGAGAGAGAGGCTGAGATTGGATTCAACCATCGTTCCAGACAAAGGAGCACTACCGAGAATTGCTGAGGCGGATGAAGACATCGCTGCGCAATCTTGAGGCGCGCCATCGGAAAGCACAGGAGAAACTGCAGATGCACATTCTGCTGTAGAGAGAGAGAGAGAGAGACGAAGAGAGAGAGAGAGAGAGAGAGAGGGAGAGAGAGAGAGAGAGAGAGAGAGAGAGAATAGAGGGCGGCGCATTAACGGCTATTTTGTCTTTCGTTGCCATTCCTGTACATGTCTTATTTTTTACATTATGATATGTTACAGTGAGAATAAAAGCTGCAATGAAAGAAGAAGAAATGCAACGTAATAATTGATGAGAATTAATCGCATTCTTCTAACAGCCCAAAAAAGAGTGAAAGTTTGTTCGTTTTTGTCGCGAGCAGCAAAGTGGGTCGCCACTTTTCTCAAGCGTGAATCACAGAGAAGCCCAGTGATGGTGAGTGAGCCTTACTAGCTTTCTTGAATTAAAGCCCAATAAACTTCATTTTTCTTCCTGGTTGCAAGATTGGATTGATTCTCTTTCTCCATTTAAGAATCAAACGTTAGTTCCCACTCAATGCCAAACTAATTTCAGTTGTTTTGCTATGTTGCTATTCTCACTGCTTTTGGTGGCCGCCATATCACAGTTAGCCAGCAGCGTCCCTTCACATATCATTCTCGATCTCGACGAGGCTGAACTCATCAAACGATGCCCGAGCGAACGGCAACTCTGCCATCGAAAAGCAGCGAAGGCACGCCTAAATCCAAAATTTAATTCCATTAATATTATTCCGATGAAATTTGGCATACAATGAACATTTGCATGTCTTTTAAATAGCGTTAAAGGGGTTTAAGCTGTAATTGGCTGTCCCGAATCCCTCTCCTGTTCTTGGCAGGGCGACTGCTTCGGCTCGTCCCTTCGCGCCCTCGTCCTGCAGCGACAGTGCGGCTGCTCCTGCGCAGCTGTCCACCACACGCGCATTCAGGTTATCGCTTCTGTCTTTTTTCATCTCTACCATCTATGAATCCCTTATCTATATGTCCATTATTTTATCGAAAAGAGTGTATATATATGCAAAAAAACTTACTTATTTATTGCTCTGTCATAAAACAACAGACTGCTCGCTCAAAGGGAAAAAAAATCATGTCTTTATACATAATCTCTATATACAGGGCTGCTGCCGTTCTGTCGGTGAAAAGGAAATGAAGTTTTGTCTTCCTCTCTGCGGCTACAACACTACCACCGAAGATGTAGGCGTTTGCTTTCAAGTTGTTTTCCATCGCTAATCTCTCTTCGAACCCACTCACAAAGATGATACATGGTGCTTGAGCTTGCTTCGACTCTCGGCATCAAGTGCATCTCTCAGCTGACCACATGGGCCTACTGCGCCGCGGACGCATTCGATAACTCGCTTTGCTGCGAGGCCAAGGGTACGTGCGGAAATACATACATATGTATAACATACATACGAGTCAAATAGCTTAAGGAAAATAATTTATTTATACTATTTTCTATTAAGAGAAGTTAACATAAAGTAATAATAGATCAATTGATCACGGTCTACTTAAGGGGTTCCCGGAGAATGCCGCTCTTTCTGCCAGGGCACGGGTCCGACGTGCGACATGCAGTCCATCTTTGCATACCAAGTGAGTGGGAAGGATGTCTGCTAAGCATAGAAAGTATGACAACCCTCGTTCAGAGTTGCCTGCAACACATGCGCAGCATAATCGAGTGCCAGAAGGAGGGTCTCGGGCCACGGCCGAGATTCGACCCGGAATGGAGCTCCCCCTGTGACTGGGAGGGCAAGTAGTTCATTGTCTATTCAATCTTCATTCACTTTTCAACTCTTTGCATTTAATTTATGCTATATGAGACTAATAATACGATAGTATATATTTATTACGGTAAGCATTGCAATGGCATTCAGCATGATTGCAACGGTATGTTCACAATACTATCAACTCACAATCAACTTGCTGTAACATTTGTGATTTCGAACTTTTCAATTTCATAAAGTCTCATGTTTAATTAATAACACTGAGCATGAGATTGATAAGCACGATCACTTAGAAAGGAGTCGTGAAGGGACCATCGGTCTGGGGCTCGTCGGATGGGACTTCAGAGAAAGGTCCGTCAGTCTCGGGCTCGTCAGTTGGGGAGTCGGAGAAAGGTCCGTCAGTCTGGGGCTCGTCAGTGGGGAGTCAGAGAAGGGTCCATCAGTCTGGGGCTCGTCAGTTGGGGAGTCAGAGAAGGGTCCATCAGTCTGGGGCTCGTCAGTTGGGGAGTCGGAGAAGGGTCCGTCAGTCTGAGGCTCGTCGGTGGGGAAGTCGGAGAAAGGTCCGTCCGTCTGGGGTTCGTCAGTTGAGGAGTCAGAGAAGGGTCCATCAGTCTCTGGCTCGTCAGTTGGGGAGTCGGAGAAGGGTCCGTCAGTCTGAGGCTCGTCGGTGGGGAAGTCGGAGAAAGGTCCGTCCGTCTGGGATTCGTCAGTTGGGGAGTCAGAGAAGGGTCCATCAGTCTCTGGCTCGTCAGTTGGGGAGTCGGAGAAGGGTCCGTCAGTCTGAGGCTCGTCGGTGGGGAAGTCGGAGAAAGGTCCGTCCGTCTGGGGTTCGTCAGTTGGGGAGTCAGAGAAGGGTCCATCAGTCTCTGGCTCGTCAGTTGGGGAGTCGGAGAAGGGGCCGTCAGTCTGAGGCTCGTCGGTGGGGAAGTCGGAGAAAGGTCCGTCCGTCTGGGTTTCGTCAGTTGGGAAGTCGGAGAAAGGTCCGTCAGTTTGAGGCTCGTCGGTGGGGAAGTCGGAGAAGGGTCCGTCAGTCTGGGGCTCGTCAGTGGGGAAGTCAGAGAAGGGTCCATCGGTAGGGAAGTCAGTGAAGGGCTTTGCGGTGGTGAGAACCTCCTCGGAAGACGAGTCAGAGGAGGACGAAGAGGAGGAAGATCCCGAGTGTTTTCCGTGTTTTCCGTGCTTTCCGTGCTTGCCATGCTTGCCGTGCTTTCCATGTTTCTCGTCGCTGTCATCGTGCTTGCCGTGCTTGTTCTCCTTGTTCTGCAACAGTAATGTTACATACATAAATATTTCTATATCTTAAGACACAATGTGTTTTAACGAACCGAGTGAAAGATAGAGAAAGGGAAAGAAAAAGAGAGCGAGCGAGAGAGGAAAAGAGACAGAGTGATAGAGTGATTAAGATAAATGATTAGTCGGGTAGAACGAACCTTGCGTCCCCATCCGAAGCGTCCTTCATCCGGGCGATTGCGGTCCGAGTGCTCGTACGCAACGACTGCGGCGATGACGATGGCGAGGAGGAGAAGAGTGCGCATGTTCTGGAAAGCATTGCTCATTTCTAGAGTTCTTCTAAATTAATAATCGAAGTCTTCATAAATTACAAGTCTTACAGACTTGGAGATATACATGCCTGGGTAAAGATTCACATACATACATATTTTAAACACTAAAAGTAAATATGTAGTTTATGAATTTTATGAAGTATTTGAAACAATTTTAAGAAAAATGTGTTAAGAAAAATATAAGAAAATTTGCTATATATTTATAAAGAGAAGATGGCTATTGAAGTAAACGTGGCGAAGAGAGAAATGGACGAGTACCGAAGGGCGGGTTGGACGAGACGATGGAGAGTGATGTGATTTGGATGATGGCAGAGGCCGCCTTTTATGCAATGGTCTGCCCCGGCCAGGACGAGGGCGGTGAAGATTCAGTCTGGCCTTCCAGGCTGTTCATACAGGCCAGAATAGACTCCTTCGTAGACGTTGGCAGTTCGGAGCTGCCAATCGAACGGTTCATTTCTTGTCTGCTGAATTGTTCGCTCTCTCTTTCTTTCCTCCCATATTCTCTCAATATGCTAGCGTCATCTCTCGGCCATTTTGTGCTCGCAAAATTCATCACTTAGATCAGAATGAGGAAAGATATGAATTTGAAAGATATGTACATAGAGAGAAAAAGGATTGGGAAGAGAATGAGAGTTGAATAGTTGATGGTAGAAATAAAAAAAATGCGTGGATGAGAGGGGGGGCAAAGGTGGAGATCTCTCTGCATTGAGGCTGAACCAAGGTGCAAGTTTGCGACGTGGACGGCTCGAGGCGGTGAATGACTAATCGGGCGTCATCTTCTGTTATTTGCCTTTTCTCTCTCTTTATCTCTGCTTCTCGTTGTCTCTCCGACCTCATTCGCTAAACTGCCCATTATAAATGAAAGCTCTACGAATGTATGTTTGCAATCGGGATTTCGTCAGCCAGTAAACTCTGATGAATCTGTTTGGTGCAAAAGGTGTATATAAATGACTATTGCCAAAAATTTCTTGATTTATCGAAATTCATGAATTACATATTTAGAATAAATGTTTTGATATGTACATCAATTTAGTAGCTTCAATGACATCTACACTCGATGAACGGATTTACATACACATACTTTTAACTCGTTTAGAATTACTGCCCAAAAGTTAATCATGAAACGTTTCAATTTGTTGGATCTTTATGGAAAAGTTGTGACTCGGTTCATCTCTGTGACCAAAGTACGTTAGGCAGCAAAATAAACAATGCAGTACATAGAAACTATGCATGCCACCACAAGAGAACGGCAGATTTAAAAATAAAAAGATCTAATGAATAAGAATTTACACATTTGAATTTCCTTTGCACTCGGATCATTTGAGTTAATAAATTAAGTAAAACCTATATAATCGCCTTATTTGATTTGATTGTTTTAAATAATTAATAAATGTCATAGGTGATGTTCCATTCGTGTTCCCAGAGTCTTCCTTCTATTACACGAAAGAAACGACAGATGAAAGGCGAAACATCAAATGTTTCCATTCTCGTTCTCCATCTCTGTCCAAGTTCATTTCAGCCTGCTTCATTTGTGTATACAACTGCCGCGCCCTACGTCGGGAGGTCGTGCCTGGGCGGAAAACGCCACATCAGAGAGGACTTTCCGGAGTATTTGGTTGTATCAAGTAAGCAGAGATTAATTGAATTAGGAGAAATGTACATACATATGTAGAAAAGGAAAGAGGGAGACGTAGACTAATTGTAGCAGAGATATCAGGGGAGAGATGAACAGAGACAGTGAGGATGTACAGTTGAAGGACGAGAGAAACGTCATATACATATAAAGAGAGAAGCTGGAAAAATATATATGTATGTATGTATGTATGTATGTATAGAAAACAATCATTCACTCTGGCTTTTTGCCACAATAAGCAAATTTTGATAAAAAGATGCCATATACTATAGGTATGTATGTCGATGCCACATAAGACAACGTCTGTTAAAAAAATTCTGTATACAAAAAATTATGAAAATTCCACCGCTCCCTGCGATTAGATTCGACTCCAGCCAAATTATGCTCATTCTGAAATGCCATCCTGGTTGTGAAATGTTCGAATTTCATTCCGAAAATTTCAGGCTAGATAAACGATACCTTGCGGACCAAGTCGTTTTGGCAGAGACCTCATTCTTATTATGTGCACTTTGATTTTCCCTTTAAGACATTTACGACAACATGCCACTCATCCTCAGGGATAATGACAATCCAACATGGACATGTTTGGGAGGTGACTGGCAGGTGAGAGAGAGAGAGAGAGAGGGAGAGAGAGAGAGAGAAAGCGAGAGAGAAATCGAGAGAAGAATACAAAGGAAAGATGAGAGAGATTGCATAAGATCAGTTGATGGTGCGTAGAGACCTATGCGAAACGAGATATCCAGAGGGAGGGACGGAATGAGAAAGAGAGCGTTTGATATCACTTACGAATGGTAATCATGAAGGACCGGTTCCGCGTCGACCTTGGAGAACCTCCATCCAGAGAGGACAACTGTGACAAGCATCGCTACTTCCTTTAAACACATGTGCCGTGTCCAAATCGTTCCCTCGCCTTCTTCTGTTATCATGCATTCCATATGTTTTATATAATACTTACTACTCATTAACACTTTATGCGCATCTGTTTTCGAATGTTAACCTGAAGCAGCAAGTTCCAAAACTGTTTGTACCAATTAATCTCAACAAGTATAATACAAGAAAGCCATATTATTATACCATATGTTCAAAAAAGAATCTTTCTTTAATTATTTGATTATTTCTGAATAATTATTGCGCAAAATGAGTGTCTGAACACCGCGTTAAAGCTGTCGGCCTGACGTCGCTTATTATCGATTCCTGAATGAGCGCTACAGCTTCCTGATACGTTTTGTCGCTGGGCATTATTAGCTACTACACCATATTAACCAGTTAGCTGAATCAATTGCACGTACTAATGATTAGAAGTAGAACAGCCGCTTGCATGCCCCTTGGCGAAATTAAGACTATGCTCCTGGCATCGCAAAGAACGGAAAAGGAGAATATGAAGTGTACATTAAGCTGTTACGGTCCTTGAATGCCCTATACTAAATGTGCAAGAATCTGAAGTGAAGTGATAGTGGGAAAGCGTGAAGAAGAGTGATCACGCGGCGCGGCCCTTATGAAAGATGCGTTGGAAAGGCACGACACGATAGTCGGTGTGCTTGGCGACCTCTCGCTCGCCCGTCTGGCCATTCTGGCTGATCGAGACAGATGCTGAGGAGTGCACGGAGAGTGGGCCATGCGAGTTGTCCAACACCACGAAGGCAGTCTTGTCCTCGCGCGATGAGGCTGTAGAAGAGTGGGCATACTACTTTTACACAAATACAGAGTGCGGAGAAAGTTCGGTACCAACAGGAAATCGTACCATGTGTGATGTACAACGTTTTACGCACCCTGAACAGGCAATAGTGGAGGCGAAAGGGAACACTAACCGCGCGTATTCATCTCATTCGGCATCGGGAATCCGCCAACGCCGGCGCTCGCGTTGGCATCCGCAACGAATCGAGTTTGCTGGTGAAGAAAAAAAAATTATAACCAAGCCTTTATGCAAAGGCGTTCCTTACCTATCTTATTCTTTTTATGCTTAAACTATATGTAAGATAAAAGCAGTAGATTAATTTTAGGCACCTTAAGTCGTTCGATTTCGAGTTTCGCGAGCTCGATAGCGGTGGCCGGGTCGTAGTTTGAAAATTGAATTCTCTGAGGCTGCGCAGAGGGGAAGGGTTCGAGCAGGAGATTGGTCTGCTCGGGCGGGAAGACGTGAGGAGACGAGGCGGCGAGACTTGCGGAAGCTGCAGAGAGCGCGAGAGGGAAGACGGAGGAGATGCTTCCCTGTCATCCTTGTCGTGGTAGCCGAACGACGACAGCAGCACGGGCGCCCGTGCCAGCCGCTCCGAGTGGCGCGTCGCCAGCCGCATCGTCGCCGCGTCCGGCGATGGCATCGCGTGCGGCATCGGAAAGCCTTCCGCGCCGTACGAGAGAGATTCCGTGCCACCGAGATCTGCATGCTGATTGAGCTTCCTATTGCTAGCGATTTCGTAATTAGCATGAAGTTGATTGTTCTCACTTCTGCCGTAGGCGCTGTTCTCTTTCTGGCGTCCATTTTCCTGCTCGCCGGCGCCATTCTCTCTCAACCATTCCTCTTGGCCGTCGTCCACATCATAGCCGAGAGCTGGCGGTTTCGGCATTGACCGCTGTGCAGCTCCTGCTGGTTCTGCTCCATCTTGACCGTACCCGGAAGCCAGCTCGGGCTGGGACCTTGGGGTCGCTTCCGCTACGTCATAACCACCTCCTGCATTTCCATCCGCAGCTGTAGCAGATGCATCACTTGCATAGCTCGGAGTGGCCTGTACATCATAGCCATGGTCGGCCAGATGCGCACGACTGGATGGTTGCTTCTGAAGCGGCCGGATTCGCAGAGACTGCTTGAGTGGCTGAGAATCGCCGTCAGGATGCTGAGTTGTTTGTTCTGTGCCATAGCCGCCGTCAGGGACGGGCTTGGCCTCTTCTTGATGCCAGTCTCCCTTGGCGCCAACGCGCATGTTGTAGCGCACTCTCTGCAGCTTTTGCTGAGTTGTGCTGACGATTGGTGCGGCAGTGGTCGTTGCCTTTGAAAGAGAGCTGCTAGCGACATTATCGTAGCTGGCTGGGGCATCGCCGTATGCACCAGCCTCTGTTCCGGCTGAAGGCGGAGCAGATTTATAGCCGCCTCCGGCTGGTGCAATCGATGTCGCATGAGTAGCAGGATGACTCTTTTGGGTGTGAGGGGCCGTTGAAGATGGAGGGTGAGGTCGTAGTAACCAGCAGAAGGCGCTTCTGTTTCATCGACGGCCTGAGTTGCTACGATCGGCGCTTCATAAGCGGCACTCTGCGCTTCGGAAGCTGCATCTGGCGCGTCGTACGCAGCAGTTCCTAAGATCGGAGATCTGCTTGATGGCGGTGAACTCGAGAGTATCTTCGAAGGAGTAGACATAACAGGTTGCGCGATAGGCACATTTGGTTTTGAGCTGCCTCCGAACTGTTCATAGCCTAAAGTTGCTTCATATCCTGGTGTTGAAGTTTCCCTTCCTTCTTCGCCATTGGCTGAAGAATCCACGGCCTGATGGTGAGGTGCATTCGTATGAGTCGTCGAAGGTGAAGCTGCAAATCTGGATGTAGCGGCTGAATAAGGCACAGGGGCATCGTATGAGCCAGCAAGGGTGCTGGAGAACCTGCGGCTGGATGTGGCGTGGGGTGATGAAGCATCGTAAGAGACGCCGGAGGAGAGGGCATGGGTGGAGGAGGAGAGGTCCGAAGGGGCATAGTATGAGCCACTGGAAGAGGCGGAGGACGCGTGACTGCTTGAGCTTGGAGGTTCAGAGCCATCGTATGAGCTAACGGGAGATGACGCATGAGAAGAAGAAGAAGAAGAAGAAGAGCCCGGCGTGGCTGTTGCTTCATAAGTAGCCCTAGCGGCAGAGAGTAGATGATTATATCCTGGAGTTGTGAAGGTGTATGGATCGGCTGTGCTCGCGTTGATGAAGGAAGAGCAGAAAGAGAAGGAGCCACATCGTATCCCGACTGCGGCGCCAACACTTCTCTATTCAACGGCCTCGATGACGAAATTGCAGCTGGGATATCATAGCCTGGCTGAGCGTGTGTGGCTTGGGATGGAAAAGGCTGTTCATAGCCCGCAGATGGGCTGCTATTCGAATGGGACGGCGTTCTCGTCGTGGAGTGAGGTCGATTTGTAGCTTGCACGACGGCATCATCTGGCGGCAAATGAGCCGGTCGTTCTCCAGCACGCGGAGGAGCGCGTGGCGGGGGAGGTCGCCGCATCGTAATGTCCTCGGGGGCGCGAGGCACCGGAACATTGTAATGACTACTGCTGATGCTACTCGTTCCTCCATACCCTGGCAGATTGGTCAGTGCCTGCAAAAGAAGACAAAGAAAAGTGGAGATAGAGGATATGTTGCGATGTATTCAGCGACTTGGAACGTGAATGAATCTGCTCAACAGTGAAACGAAATCTAACTTGAGGAGGCGGCGGCATGCCTAACAGTGAAGCTCCTTTCATTTCCAAATCGCTGTACGGAGGCGCCTGAAGAACCTCTTTTCTGGACATTCAAAGACAGCTAATTGACAAAAATAAAGATAACACTGACCTCGGGTTGTTTGATAGCGGACAAGATGTCAGGGCAGGGGCAGTAGCCCGAGTCGGTTCCGGGCGGGCCATCAGAGCCTTGAAGACCCTCTCGACCGGGTGGCCCCTCAGGCCCGGGCCAGCCAGGCACACCCGGTTTTCCGCGTGGTCCGGATCTACCGTTGTATCCAGGCGGAGCTCAACGATATTAAAGTATTATAATCAGTGCAGGCTTATTGTTGATGCAATAAGTAAATAAGTACCAACCACGCGATCCAGACTTTCCGCGTCGCCCGGGTGTGCCTGCTGCTCCGGGCGCACCCGGGGCTCCCTTGCCGCCGCTGCCTGGCCTCCCAGGATGTCCCTGTTCCCCGCGATCTCCGTCTGCCCCATCCGACCCTTGGTCACCAGGGGCGCCGATTCGCCCGATGTTGGCGTTCCGTCCGGGTCGACCTGGCCAGCCTCGGCGACCATCCACGCCAGGGTCACCTCAGGCATTTTCATAGCTTACCTTTTCTGTGTCTCTGAACAACTGCATACAGCATAAATACATACATATAATATGGGGCAACAAAATATGTAAATATGTATTTACCTCCTCTTCTCCCTCGCGCTCTCTCTCTTTCTCTCTCTCTCTATCTCTCTCTCTCTCACCTGGCAGTCCATCCGCTCCTCGCAATCCCGGTGGCCCGGCTGGGCAGACTGTGCAAGCTCGTCCTCGCGACATCCACTCGCTGGCTGACAACGCGTCCGGGCCGGGAATGCCAGTGGGGCCGAAGGGCCGGCTGGCCCGGGTCGGCCACGAGGGCCTGGAGGACCGCGCGCGCGCAGAGCGTCGCGGAAGCCGCGGCACACGCACCGCAAGCGTCGGAAGCGCGCTGCTCGCGTAAGCGAGCCTTGCCAGTGAAAAGCGCAGCCGGCAGCTCCTCGCCAAGCATCGCCGCCCATGCTTCGTTGGATGTGGACTGCGAATGGGAATGGCATGCAAATTGGAGAAAATTAAAATATTCAAATATTTCCTGACTTTGAATTCTTTTAAGTCCTGCAGCGATGCACTGTAGAAGTAGTCAATGTCGACGAACAGTAAGACAACGCCAACGATCGCGAGTAACAGAGAAGAAAGCGAAAGTGCCGCCACGAACTGATAACGTTGAAGTTAATTCATTTAATTGTAAGAAAGTTGAAATCATTGGAACGACAAGTTGATGTTTGTACCTTTGCCACGCTGAGCAAGGCGGTCGCCATGAGGGTTGGGGCAGAGCCGCCGACTTGGCTGAAGAAAAGCTTCTGTT
>CALZFC010000005.1:2290000-2332500 GCA_945643635.1 Allodiplogaster sudhausi
CTTCCTCTCCCTTCTCTCTTCATCTCCCTCGCCTGCCCTGGATGTCGCTGGCTTTCCGCCAGGCGCGGCCACGGGGTGGCTTGCGGCGGCGGACTGTCCCTCCTGCTGCATGCGCTGCCCGTGCAGCTCTCGCTCCCCTTGCTCGTGATCACCCCTCTCTATCTCTGTCTGCCTTGTCTCTCCACTCTCCGCATGCTCCTTCTCCTCCACCTCTCTCTTCTCCTCATGACGTCATCGTCCCTCTGCCACGCTCTTCCCGTGCGTGCCCATGACCCCTGGACGGTCGTGCTCTGCAAGATGCGCGGGGTGGACGACGAGCCATACCCGGCGACTTGGGCGCATCAATGGATCGACGGAGACAACTACGGTGATCTATCATTTTTTTTATTATTTATATTCTCCTTTCTCTAATCTGTAATTTACATTTCTATTGCCTTTGTGTTTGATGCCAATTTTTTGTTGTTTTTTTTTGTTTGTTAGTCTTTCTGCGCATATGCACATACAATTTGATTTGGCGTAGCCAATAAAGAGACGATTTGAGATTCGCTTTCTCGCTTCTTCTGGACGGTGTCGAATGGAATGTACTCGATCGGGGGCTCTACCGTAACCGAGTGGCTGGAGATTCCCTTCAATCGAGAGCAGGTGCTCGACATGGCCAACATGGACAAGCATCTGCAGGCGGGCAAGGACCGGCCATTCGCGGTTAGATCGACTGCATGATTACAATTATTTCTCGCCTGATGTAATTGTATTCTGATTTTTTATTCAAGATAATTCATTAATAGTGAATTATAATCACTGATCGTAATCAGTATGTTTGCTAGCTCTTATTCTTAGTTATTCGACAAGACAAAGGAGTTGTGCTCTGAGTGGGCCAAGCATCGAGGCATCCCTGTCAATTCCAAGCAGGTCACTCTTCTCAACAGCGAACGCACCGCCATCTTTGGAAGGAGTAAGCAGGGCAGTAGGAAATTAGGGAAGAGAACAGGGCGTTGCTAGTAAAGAGAGAGCCGATCTATGTATGCATGTAAATAACATGCTACCGCGCCCTTGCAGACAACGGCATTCTCATCTCGCCCCGCCTGGCCTTCTCGAGTGTGCTTGCGCATGAGATGGTGCACTCTCTGAACATTGGGCACTCGTACTCGGAGAGGAGGGCTAAGGTATGAGACAATTCCTCATTCAAATATTCACCACTCCCAATCAGATCTTCCCGCACGCTGCCCCAGGAGAGTACGGCGACCGCTACGATCTGATGTCGACGGCGAACGCGTGGATGCGGCCGTCTCGATTCGGATGGGCCGGCCCTGGCTTGGCCGGCCCTCATCTCGACTATCTCGGCTGGCTGCCCGCCAATCGCATGCTTTACTTTGGCAGGTACAAACAGATTTTCAAAGACTGCATGTACATACATACATATGTACATATATGTTGTTAATTTCCTAATGAATAATAATGCCAATCTGTCTCCCTCTCTTGAGAAACAATCTGTCGCCCTCTCGTGAAGTGCGTCTCTCCTCTCTCTCGCTGTACCACGCTGTGACCACTGGCCATCTCCTCCTGTCCTTCTTCCCTACGACCGCGACGAACCAGGCAACGTCTTCACCGTTGAGTTGCGGACTCCCGTAGGCAACGACGCAGGCATTCAACAGGCAAGAACAAACAGTAGAGCAGCAGAGAAAGAGAGACAAAGCCGTGTTAACAAAATTCGTAAAAGAGATAAAGTGCTGAATTATCCTAGTAAAATCGTTTTGCAAGAATTGACCACATCCTTCGCAGTCTGCCGTGGTGATCCACCAAGTGCGCCGCATCGGCCACGCCTTCTACTCCTTCCTCGTACAACACGCCGGTGGCTATGACGAGTTGACTGGTTAGAGGCTACTTTATACGTTACTACTTGCTATTGCACAAAATCATTCATTATATCCAGAATACATTTATTTATTTATCACTTTTATTAATAACAATTGAATGGCTATATATTCGTTGCATGATGTTTCTGTTTTTCCGAGGGCACAGAATGGGTGCGATTCATCGACAACTCAGCGGTGATTCGAGTGCGAGTGAACCGCCTGGTCGGCTGGCACGATGCGCTTCTCTCGGTCTCTTCCACATTCGATCCGTCAGTCAAGTCATTTGAGACGATATTCACAGTTATCGTTCCGTCTTATCCATTACAAACTGACTAATCCGTTTTGTTCATATTTTTATGTTTATAAATTATTGTCACGGTATGTACATAATATGGACGGATTACGGTAGAAATCCTGCCGGGAGGACGAGGAACGCGTTCCGCTACGTACTGTGGACAGTGTGAAAGACGTTCTTGCAGACGAGGAGGAGAGCGAAGAGCAGAGACTGATCGATGAGGTCGCCCGCATGCCCGCAGCATGGAATCGGTTGGGAAAGTGAGAATGAGTTCGGAAGGACGAGGGAGAAGAGGGAGGAAACTAGCAAGGATGAGAAGGAGAGGAAGAGAGTGAATGAGAAAGAAGGAGTCTTTCTAGTTCTCTTGGCTTCTCTCCGCTTCGCTTCGTGTGTGTGAGAGAGAGGAGAACTCGACTTCCAACGGCACTTCCCTCCTTTCCTCCCTCTCCTACTCCTACGCTCATCTGCGAAGGCAACGCGCGCGCCAAGACTTCTTCCGAAATCGGTGCAGTTTTCGAAGTCTTTAATGCTTTTACAATTTTTCAATTCTTTAGAAGAACATACGGTCAGAACGAATGCGTAGAGGGACGCGTCTGGCGTGCCATTGACCCATATGACTACGTCTGTGTACCGCCTTCTCGGTCAGCAGAGAGAGAGAGAGAGAGAGAGAGAGCGAGAGAGACGAGGATTATATAGATAGAGAGAGATAGAGAGAGATGAGGGAGAGACGAGGCCGAGAGAGAGAGAGAGAGAGAGAGAGAGGATAGACGAGGATGAGAGAGAGATGGACGAGTATGAGAGAGAGAGAGAGAGAGAGAGAGAGATGGGGGAGAGACGAGAACGAGAGAGATAAAGAGAAGAGGATGAGAAATGTATTGGAATAAGTTAATTAAGTGTAATGGAGGCACGCCGCGCGGGTCGTGTTTTTATCATGGCGAACGGAGATTGTCCGGAGAAGCTGGTGCCTCGGCAAGCATTTCCCTCTGATAGGGTACAGTTGAAGATAAAGAGAAGAATCAGTAGGAAGAGAAAGGATGCCTTTCCATCTGACGTTTCGTTTATTCTTTAATTATTGGCGCCTTTTGTTTCACAAGTAAAACATAGTGTAATGATTAGCAGACAAAAAAAGAATATTTTCTCGAATACTTGCCAGAATTGCGTGAGCGAGCACGAGCACGCTCTGATTCTCAGCGAGAATCGCGAAGCCGCTCTGCACTTCAAGTATGCCTCCTTCTTCAATGGAGCTGATCCATTATATACGAGATGAAGTCATTATTTATCTTATGAGTAATAGATAAATACATTTTCATTTACGAAGTTCGATTCAGTTGTTACCCTTTCTGTTGATTTCACTTTTTGTCGTTTGTTCGTACTCTCATCAACTGCTGCTTTATGTTTAGTTATACATACTAACAAAACTGCCTTTACGTGTCGTTTTGCCATGGGATGAATGATTATAAATAAAAGATTTTGTCCTCCCTTCAACCGATAATAAAGAAAAAAAGTCTTAAGCATCACTGCATGAGAAGCTATTTTCTTGAATTAGAATGTTTTTTTTTTGCAGATTTCTATTCGTACATTGCGTTGGGAAGCAAGTTAACGGACAAAGAGTGCTTTTTATCTTTTAGATACATACAAAGCATACACAGAGAAGTGACAAAGCTCAGATCGTCGATTAAAACTGAATCAACATGGGAATAAGAATGGAACAGTTGCCCAGATACCGGCACAGATAGTGAACCGATCTGCAGTGAGACTCATAAATACCGTCGAATAAAAATAAATAAAAGGTAAGCATTCAAAGTGAAAGATGTACATTTGGAATCCTAACGCCTAAGCATTAGTATGAAGATCATATCCTTCCGTCACGTGTCACGAAGCACATCAAATAGAACATGGACATTAAAAGCAAGAAGAGCCGTTATGTACGCTGAACAAGATAACTAATAAGAAAAGAATAATCCCAAGGAAGGGTTCAGCTACAAAGAAAATACAGTATTCAAATTATGCACGAAATAGTAAATGCTGAGAGGGCGTACCCTACTCCTCCTTCTTTCCCTCCTCCATCGCCTCAGCCTTCTCGGTCTCCTTCGACTCCTCTGCCTTCTTGGGCTCCTCCGCTATGGTCTCAGCATTCACGGTCTCCTTGTCGCCCTCCTCGCTTTTTGCCCCTCTTCACCTGAGGCTCTCCGTCAGCCTCCTCCTTGCCCTCGGGGTTAAGCTCCTCAGCTGGTCGCTTCTTCCTGACCAGTCCAGAGATATCATTCGCTTCCTTCCCTTCGTTCGGGTCCAGCAGGGCATTCAGGGTTCCGAACACCTCGCTCTTCAACTACAACGACGAAATATGTTCACGTTGGACTTCAAACAGGAACAGTCTGGTGCCCAATTGTCTGACCACGCCATTGCAATAGAGGATTAACATATAGCAAGTAACTTATCAAAGATACCTCAGCTTTGACTTTCTGGAACGACTTCTCGTTCTCGATGGCTTCTTCGATGTAACTCTCAACATCTGGCAGAGAACCCTTGAGGTCTTCCTTCATGACTGACTCTTCTTTGGTCAGCTGGTCTCCCTTCGTTTCGAACTCGGCTAAACAAGCACTCCTCAGTCAAGAATTCATTAGGTAATATTATTGATTTGTCGAAAAATGAAAATCAAATATTCTTTATTTTACATACAACTCATCGCGCACGGGACAAATTAATTTTAAATTCACGGAAAACTAACGAACCAAGCTTGCGATTATGAGATCCTTGGCCTTCTTGAAGTAATCAGCACATCCAACGTAGTCGTTACTCAGACTGCGCAGCTTCGCAAAGTGGTAGCAGATCTACAATTCAGAACGAGTAGAACAGGTCTACTTTTATCTTACAACAAATATAACCCAAGAAAACGAGCCCTAAAACATCGATAACCTCAATCTGAAGGCGTGTGGTCTTGTTCTCATCAATCTTCTGTAGGGTAGTCTCAGCGAATTTAAGATCCTCCTCAGCCTGAGAAAAGAGAAGATCGTTGGAACAGCAGGAAGTACTGACAGTCTGACAATGTCACCAAACTGACACTTGACAAATTCTCATCCTCCATTCCACAGAGAGCGAGTTGAATGTGGACATCCGCCAGTCGAAGCAGCCACAACTCCTCCTGTGGTTGGCCTTCGCAAATCTTCTTTGCTACCTAAAATATTTCAAGAATTAAAAAAAGGATTGCTCCTAAGAAACAAAATTTGATATAAATCTAAAATATTGAATACCTCAAACACTTCCCAGGCAACTTGCAAATTCGTCAGCTCATCCTCCTCTTCGTCTTCATTTTCCTCGTCCTCGCAGTCTTCAGTGTCCTTCTCAGTTCTCTTCTTCCTTCTCCGGCTTCTCTGCTCCCTCTTCCTTGTCGTTCTCTTCAGCTTCCTTCTTCTCTCCGTCCTCTGCCTTCTCCACCAGTTCTTCCTTCTTCTCTACATCTCCTTCCTTCGTCTTGTCACCGTCTTCCCTGCTCTCCGCACTCATCGCATCTACAACGTCCTCTCGTATTTTCGCCATTTCTTGCTCTGCAAAATGAAGTCCTTTTTTTCAAGAGCAATATTCCTTTAAAGCTGCCGCTCATACGCTGATTTATGGTTCTTTAAAGGAGATAAAAAAAAAGCAAAGCGCTAACCAGTGACGACAGAGTCTTCAGCAGAATTTTCGTCGTCAGCATCCTCATCCTCTTCATTTACACCCTGAAATATAATTAATTCGGAATACCGGCAAAGACAAACGGAACAGGAATATCATTTGAGCAAATTCAATTGTTGGCACTTATTTAGAGCAACGAGGTACATATCGTCGAGGCTAAACATGGATATCGTATTCGTGTTTCCTCAGGGCTTTGCGGAGTAACCAAATAGTACCCTAATGTTATTTCTCAATAATCTATATGACAATAACATCAAAAAATTACCAACCGCGAGAGTTTTCTGAATGACTTCTCCCTCGAGTCTGGACGCTTCGTACTTGGCCTTTCCGTAATAGAAATGGGCCTCATAGCCCTCTGGAGCGTATTGTCCGTACGTCTCAGCCCTGTAAATAAACAGCGTGTCAGTGATGCAGCCACAACCAGAATGAATGAAACTAACGCGAGTTCAGCCGCCTCTCCCAGCTTGACAGACGCATTCTCGTACTCGAGGGAAAAGAGATCTCGCTTGCCTTCTGCCACAAGAGACGAGATCTTCTCATTGATCCTCAAAGCCAGTAAATGGTTTAAGTCCTTGCAATTTTCACGAAACGAAAAAAACCGTATTGTCTGCATGCTATCCAACTCTTTCGCAACATAATAAATCTGACAAAACCGTGTTCCTGACGCAATGAAATGATAATCAGTTCTTGGAACAATGCCCATTGCTCATTTTGTACAACAAATTAGACGCAATAGAATGTCAAACTCACTCCTCATTGTCAGACGTAGGCTTGGCCTCGGCCATTTCTCCCTCCCCTTCGGCCTTGTTCTCCTCCGTTTCCTCGCTCTGCTCCGCTTTTTCTTCTTCCTGAACCGGCTTTTCTGGCTTGGCCGGCCCTTCCTCCTCGTTGGCTGACGCTGTGGATGGTGCTTCGGATGCGATTAGCACGGTGGGAGCCTCGTTCTCGTTAGTCTCCACCATATCAGCAATACAACAACTACCCTATAGGTAGATGAACGTCTGTTGTAATCAGGGATGTCCAAGACGGGCCGAGCCCGGCCCGTTGCAAAATTGGCGGGCCCGGCCCAATATTTTGAAGGTAGGGCCCGGCCCGCTCACCACCCGGGCCCGGCCCGCTTACCCTTGAGGCCCGGCCCGTATTTAGACAAATGGGCCCGGGCCTTTCCAGGAAGCTATCTGAACACTAAAAACTGCCGCGCGCGCCTTCTTTTAATGTGATTTTTTTCTTTTTTTTCTATTCAAATTGTTGTCTTACAACAATGAATTTAGAATGAAGGACCTAATGGCAGAGTGTAATTGAACTATTCTACAGTTCTCCGACGTGGCAACCACCGCAGAACTTGTATTTTAGACATGAAATATTTATTTATATGCAAATTTAAGTTAATAAACATATAATATGTTAAAAGTATCACCCCAAAATGAACGAGAATATTCTATTACGTTTTCTCTATCACATGAAAGTAGGCCCGGGCCCGGCCCGGCCCGCGGGGATTGTGGGCCCGGCCCGGCCCGCAAGGAATTGTACGGGCCCGGCCCGCCTTAATATTTTTATCCTCGGCCCGGCCCGGGCCGGGCCCGCAGTTGGAAGGGCCCGGCCCCCCGGCCCGGCCCGGCCCGCAAGGAGGGCGGCCCGGCCCGGACCTGGTTTTGGACATCCCTGGTTGTAATGCTATGGAAACACGACACTAAAAGCCAATAACCGAGGAAAAAAGCGTTTCGGAGAGCATGCGCATTTCATACACGAATTATTAGAATGGCCATCAACACGATATGCATAAAAAGGAGTATTTGCGAGTAAATGTATATCTTTACTATGTAAGCTTTAACGAAAAACCAAAACATGTAAATTTAAATGGAGAGCGCCAATGCCTGACTGAGCCTTTCAAATGTAATAATTGCGGGAAGTTTTCCCGCTCTTCAATTGTTTTCCTTTCGAGACATTTCGATGTTTGAATGTAATGGCTTGTTGCCAACTTTCAAACGAAGCTGCTGTTTATAACACTCTCGGTTTTCTCGTGTTGTTGAAGAAATAGATCCTTTTTAATCTGTCTAAGCCATTTCCTTGTCTTTGTATCCTTCTCTCTCCCTCTTCCAGCCCGATGATATCTCTCGTGTTCGCTACGTGTGCTGGACTGTCGGCGGCGGCTAGCTCCGTGAGCAGCAAGCTCGCCTTCTCCAGCCATCTCGCTTCCTCCAACTTCCCGGTTAGTAATTTCGTTAGCACGATATCACTTAATGGGTCGTGATACCGAATGTGAGAAATCCGAACCCGGAACTAAAAGTTTAACGACCGGATCTAGTAGGATATACCTCGCCCATAATTTCTTTGATATTATCAGATCATGTCTTGTCTATCTGTAGGTTTTCTCATTTTTCCTGCCCCTTATTCGTTTCCGACCATGCTTTGCTAGTTTAATTCACTCAAGGAAGCCTTGACTCCTACTTGAATACTAATCTATACCGAATCAGTTGCCCGTATTTATTTCTTCCAAGATGAGGGACCTCTATTTTTTGGCAACCACGACTTGATTATTTATTTTGCAGCTGTTCTTGCTTTGCCTGGCCCTCTTTGGCTCTTCATATATATATGTGGTGGAGTCACACTCGCGCCCTTGCCATGTCGGAATCAACGATTATGGTATGAATACATATTTTTTTCTCCGCGTTTAGTGTTTTGTTGTTGTATTCCGTTATATGCGTTAAGTTACGTAATGCGCCATTGTTCCCTGAACTAGAATGACGAATTCATTCCCAGTACTTGTTGCACGGGTTGCATTCAGAAGTGCAGTTATTTCTGGATCACTTTTAGACTTTTCTATGATTGACTCAGATTTCAATTATCTTTTCAGCCACTGGTTGTAAATACTGGAGTAAACTTTCTCGCAACGGTTAGTTATTATTATGCATTGAATTGATTATAGCATTTACTTCTCTCTCTCTCTCTCTCTCTTTCTTTCTCTCTCTTTCTCTTTATCTTCAGGGCATAGCGGGAATGCTCCTCTTCGGCGAGCGCCACGGCCTTCTGTGGTGGCTGGGCATCTCTCTCATAATCGCCGGCACCACTCTCATGCCCGGGGAGACGAGGACCGAGAGTACAAAAACAGTTAACGGTTAAGTTTTGACAGTTAACATACAGTGTTCCATATATTGTTCTTGAAATATGTACATATATAGGTATCTACTCAGTAAAGTTCCTATATCAATAGATTAAGAAAGCGGGTATATATGCTATGTAGTTGTTTATTTATTTTTTCACCATTGCTCGAGCTAATCATAATAACAAGTTCTCGTTTTTTTGTCACAGGTTGAGCTTAAAATCAAGAAGAAATGTTAAGCTTTATCGTAAGTGGGTTTTTTTTTGTAATACTATATCGAAGTCAGTTATGTCATGTATATAAATGAGTTTATTTTTCTCCCTCGAGAGGTGTGATTTTGTCATAATAAAAATTAAGGAACAATATCGCATGTCTACGCTAGAACATGGAAATGAGACTCAATCCTAGAAATTCTCTCTCTCTCTCTCTCTCTCTCTCTCTCTCTTTCTCTCTCTCTTTCACTCTATCTCTCTCCTCTCTGTAGATGCTGTGGCTGGGAGTCGCCTGCCTCGCCCCGTTCATTTTCATCTACCAAGTCTTCCACTCTTTCTTCACTGCTGCAGACTTGACGAAGAGGGACACAGGTGCCCTCGGCTCTCGCGCATACAGCAACTACGGACGGTTTGTGCTTATCTATCTCCCTTCAGAGGCTTTATGATTCTCTCTCTATCTTTCTTTCTCTCTATTTTTCTCTTTCTCCCTCTCTCTCTCTCAACATCTTGAGATACCGCGTTCGTCACTTGAATGAGTTGCCTCACGAGCTGCGCAGTCGTCTCTCCCGTTCCCATGCCTTTGCCTCTGCTTACGTAGGCCAGTTCTTCTCTCCCCTCCTGGTGATCTTCGCTAAGAACATCTCCTTCATCGCCGCTGCTGTCCTCGCTCCTCTCACAGTCCTTTCTGTCTGGGACGAGGACGTTCTCCAGGTTCTGTTTCCTTGTTTAGCATCACTCTAATGGAAGGTGTCCCCCCGGTGAAAGTAATAGTCCTAGTATTTTGGGAGATCTCTAGAACCGCAGGAGGATTAGCAGTTCTCCTCAACACGGGGTTCCTGGGAACACTTGACTGGATTTCACTAGTTGCGATCAGCTGACTGGTGTACTTTACACATTGCTCGGTTGGGCCGACGGAGGAGAGAACGTGAAGAGTGGAGAGTCTGTCACGATGGAGTGAAAAGGGAATTCTCTTATAGTGAATAGAACACTGCTATTATTACAAATGTCGATGTCTTCAGTTGTATGGAGAGATTAAAGTATTGAAATATCTAAAAACTCGTAGTGATCTATGTGACATTTTGTGATTATCAGTTAAAATGGTGGTCGTTTTGACTGAAGGGAAGATGGCGACTGTTCAGGTGGAGCACGTGTTGACTGTGGTGACAGGCTGTGGACTGGTTGTCATCCTCTGCCGTGCTCTCATTCCGGATGATAATCTCGTTATACAGCCGGGGGTGTGTTTGACTTTGATCTTAAAGGATGATGAGTTGACCAAAGAAGTTAGATTCTGTTAATACATCTCTGATGGCTTCAGCTTCTGCTGGACCAAGTGACGTCGGAGCTTCACTACGTGCCCGACCAATGGAAGAACCACGCACACGACCGACGAGTCCGTTCTGTCCTAACTCCTCGCAATGTCTTTATTCCTGATCTTTTTAGGTGCTGTCCGAGTTCGAATCTCTCTTCCGACTTCGCGCAGTGAATCTCTTGGAAGAGCTGACCTCTCCTCTCCTCACTCCCTTCGTTCTTCTCTTCCAAATCCGTTTCCGATGCGGCGAGTTGGTTGAATTCCTGCGCGAATACACAGCGGACGCTGGGAAATGGGAGATCTCTGCTCTTTCTCCTTGCTGGATGTCGCCCGCCACGGAGATCCGAACTGGCAACACTGCAACCTGGATGGAGGCGACCAGCCGCCCTAACCGAGTCAGTCATTCCTCGTTTTCATCGTAATGGTTGAGAGAACCCAATTGTTAGGCAGAATCAGAATAACTAAGAGCCATTATCGGGTGCTTGGCACAAGGGGGTTGGGAAGGGGCTCGGTTGCCCACTTAGAATAGGATGGCATCGGCCGAAAAAAGGCATTATTTTGCTCATGCAAAAAAGATTTCAGCAAACCAGGGGTCCAAACTCAGGTTTGTCTGTTTCTATAATACTATTTCCTCACAAGAAATCTATTCCGTAAGCTTTGACTTCCATGATAAATAGCATAACATAAATAAACCTCTAGTGCATGATGTTCGTTGCAGCCTCCGCAGCTGGGAGAGATGGCAAGACGGAGATGTCTCTGGTGCAGATGGCAGTTAGGAATCCCTCGTGGGTGCCTCCCCCGGCTTCTGCTGCTTTCCTTGCACGTCTTCGTGGACGTATCCAGGTTTCCTTCATCTTTATTTCCTGCCAAATGATTGATTTAAATTTGATCCCGTGATGTAGAAATGACAGCGATTGTGTAGGCCGACGCATCGGCGTTGCGAGAAGGAGAAGGGACTGGCGTTCTGCCCCGCAATCTGCTGTCGCAGTCCATCCACACCCTGATGTCGGTGCCCCTTGCCCAGCCCCGATGGGGAGTGGAAGGCGCAGGCCCCTCCGGTCCCCTCCTGGGAGGGGCTGCGGCTGACTCTCTCGCCCTTTGCTGCCTTCGCCTCTCCTCTTATGAATGCTCTTCGTCACTCCTCTCATGGTGACTCCCTCGCGAACTCCCTGCGAGAGGCTTGCGTGGAGAGTGCAGGCGTGGAGATGAGACTCACTTCTCTGTATCTTCGTGCTCTTCACTCTGAGAGACGGTCTCTTTCATTCCTTCTTTTGCTTCCTCTCTGAGTATCTCCCGTATCTTTCCTTGCAGAAGCATGGTGAGCCGAGTGGGCGGAGCCTATGCCTCGATGGGTCCAGCTGATGAGAGTCTCTTTGCCCTGCCGGGAGAGAACGCCGCCAACTTGGCCTCTCTTGCCGCATCCCGTCGACCTCCTCCCGTGACTGAAGAGGACGAGGAACAGCCTCCTTCCTTCTTCCCTTCTGTCTAGACAAGACTATCCACTGGTATTTTCATTGTGCTTTTGCCTCATTCTGTCGTTTCTTCTTAACCTCAACATCTTTATTGGCAGTTTATTTCAGTCTTTTTGACCGATTCATTCATAATTCTCCATAATTCTAACTTTAATCCCCTCGCCTTTCGTTAATTTTCTTAAAAAAAGCGCATGGTATTTCTTCTATATCTGTGGCGAGCATATTGTTAGTTATTCTTAACTCGAAGAGTTGTCTTTGCTTTGCTCAACTGCATCCCTTTGAGAATTTAGGACTTGAGTGATTTTACTGCTTAGCAAAATTTCTTGTACATTTTGTATATAAGTGAATATGTTGAGTATGCTGTTTATTCCCCCCCCCCCTTTTACTGGTGAATTCCATTCATCACCCCATGAAAGTCGTCCCATGACGAGTATGTCCACTCACGGAGAGTTAGCTAAGTGCAAAGGCGACACTTAGATAAAAGCTACAGTACGAAAAAATTCGTGTCAAGAATTCTCAAATTTGAAAATTTAATGCGCATTGCCGCCCCTACTAAACGGGAATTAAGTGTTACTGTATACGCATTAGTGTTACCCTTTCTTCAATTCATGGAATGTCGAGAGACACCGCACTAAGTACACTAAAATGTTATCTCAGTGTCGCCTTGACATCCCGTGCACTGTTTTTCGTGCGTGTGTGTGTCGCTTTTCCTCTTTCTGAGCTCATAAACATTTCTCGCTCCTGGACACTGACTCTGCGCAAACGGTAGTTTACCCATTATGTAACTGGACGCACGGAGGGTACGGGTCATACAAATTCTTCCGGTTTGAGAGCACACAAAATCCGCGTTGCGCCCGTTTCATGCGTCGCGGCTAGGTAAAGCATACAGCTCGCCTCCAAATGCATCGATCGAAGTGATTTAAACTCCTCCAAAAGTTACCGTAATATGTGGTCATTAATTTGAAAATTCAGCCAACTGGCAATTTGCCAGCAATTTCACCTTCGAATTAATTTGAAAATTCAGGCAACTGGCAATTTGCCAGCAATTTCACCTTCGCTAAGGATTTGAAGTTCCGTTCCGTTTGTGTCACACAATACGATTGTGGAAAACATATGAAATTTACAGTTCGACGCGCCAAAATTCTCTCAAACCGGAAGGGGGTACCCTCCGTGTGGACGTTATTCCATCAACTTCACGTACTCTGATATTGAAAGGCAATGGACGAAACGGAGCCACGAAGAACTTTCCCGAAGAAAGGAGGAGGGTTGGGTAGTGGACCTGCTGCAGCTGAATTCGGTTCGAGGGGAAGAGGTCGAGGAAGAGGGGGCCGCGGACGGGGAGGAGGTCTCGCTTTTGGACTTCGCTTTCTTCTACCTTCAGGACATGAGTAATAGTGACTTGTATGTTTTAAGGAACACATGCTGGCCGGTACTTCACTATCATGGCCGAACAGGAGAAGAAAGGCCATCACAAGGCCAGGGTGCAACTCGAGTCAGTACTTTCCGCTTCTGCATCTCTTTCGTTGCCATTTCTTTATGAGATAGGTCGTAGAGATTGTAGTTAGTTATTCTTTAGCCATGCTGGAAGCTCTCCGACTCCGAGGAAAGGCGTAAGAGATGAGGAGGGGAAGAAGAAGAAGAAATAGGGCAAAAAGATGAGAAAGAAGCAGAAGGCCAAGGCTGTCAAGGCAGGCGCTGAGGTGGAAGTGAAGAATGAGATGCAGGTATGCAGAGGGAGAGTTGAATGTGGGACGAGGAACGAGGGACTAGTAGAGGGTCGAGGGGGAGACGTCTGCGAGTGAAAACTAGAAGGCGAGAAATTGAGGTGAAGCACGACTTCTTCGATCCTGATGGAGATGATTCTAATAACGATTTGGAAAGTGTCGAATTGCCCGAAGACGACATGTTTGGCAATGAAAAGGAGTCAGATTCCGATTCCGAGCTCTCGACTCCTCGTGCAGAGGTCATTCTCATTTTATTTCTCCGTGTCTTGCAAGAGTGTGCACTCTGTTCATTGTAATCTATTTAGCAGTTGTAATTGTTGAGGTGGTTTCTCTTTTCAGAATAACTATAGGAAGCAACTGAAGCAATCGTCAAGTTTCCAAATTTCAAATATGGCTAAAGTGGAACCAAATGAGGAAGAGGGCGAAACAGATGATGAAGTGGAAGCTGCAATAGAGGAGGACGATGAGATTGAAGATGACCAAGATGAAATAAAGGATGAGAAGCAGGAGGACGAGGACAACCAACTGCCAGATTATGGACACAGTCTTCGAGAAGGTTATTGCTTGCGTAGATTCATTCATTGAGATCTGGCATTTGTGGGAATCTGCAAACTAGGCAAATTGAAGATGACAAAGATGAAATAAAGGATGAGAAGCAGGAGGTCGAGGACAACCAACTTCCAGATTATGGACACAATCTTCGAGAAGGTTATTTCTTGCGTAGATTCATTCATTGATATCTGGCATTTGTGGGAACTTGCAAACTAGAAAATGGAGACTTGGAAATGTGTAATGAGGTGAAATCTTTGAGAGAAATTAAAATTGCAGAGTTATCTCGTCTGCCACTGCGGAAAGTGCGTGAGATGAAAGAGCAGTTGGGGTCAAGTTGTTCAACGCGGCTTTATTTGGGGATGAACAAGCCGCCTCTTCCACTGCCGAATTGAAGTCGACTTTTGCTCCGAAAGACTTAAAGGTTTGCTGTTCTCATTTATTGTGTGGCAGAAGATTGTTCGAGGCTGGAATTGTTTAGAGGAAGAACCCGAAGAGACCTCGAGAAGAGTCATCGAAACAGCGAGTTTCTTCCTTCCGGCCAATCTATGCGAATGAATCACTTAAAAAGGTAGGCGATGATGACATCGAGCAGTTTCTTTGTCTCCATCACTGATGGATTCAGCAAAGAAGCATGAATTCTTCCAGAAGAAAGGGTTCGATCCTCGTTTCGACGAACGCTGCGGCGAATTCAATAAAGACCTCTTCGAGAATAACTACAAATTTCTCGACGAAATTCGAAGTGAAGAAACGAAGGTTCCTTCATCCTTTTGTATCGCTTCTAATTGTCAGCATATTCTTATGTTTTTATTTCTGTGTATCAATTAATTGGATTATCAATGACAACACTTGGAAATGAAATGAAAAGATCGCGAAATCATTAACGGGCGTGCTTATTATAAAGGAGGCTATTGAGATCTATTGAGGTGTAAATCCAAGAGTGCGATCTCGGAGGGATTAGAAACAGCATGATAATACTAACTGTAATTGAAAGAGAAGACGGACCTAATTAGATCAGATACCTGTTACTTTAACCTTTATGTTGTCAATATTGAATATTGGAGGAAGGTTAATTTGAATACCATCTAGCAAAATAGAGCGCGTTAGTAATAGTGTCATTTTATCTTTAATCTCTCAAAATGAATCGATTAGAAATGTTTGCTGTTACAACTTTTTTTTATTGCAGGAAATGAAGAAGAAGCTTATGGAAGCGAAGAAAGAAGGGAATGCTGTGGAGGCTGAACGGTTGAAAGAAATGTTGAGAAGAAGGAAGAATCAGGAGAAGAGCAAACAAGAGAAGGAAATACGGAAGGAGACGGTAAGGGAGCTGAAGCAGGAGAACATCAAGAGAATGAACGAGGGCAAGCAGCCCGTCTTCCTCCCAAGGGGTTCGTCCTTTCCTTTGTCTTCCTTCTTCCATTTTATAATGTCCTGAGTGCAAACCCCATTTTGGTCCTTATATATGTCTGCTTTATTCAATACAGCAATAAGGAAACAAAGGTCAGATCCATAATCTACGCGATATTTCAGCGCAAGTCAAGATGAGAATGATGGAAAAGAAGTTTGATCAGTTGAAGAAGGACAAGAGCCTCGACAAGTATTTGAGGAGGAAAGCGAAGAAGCAGATCTCGAAAGGACCCTGTCCTGCCCCTTTTGTGGCTCGAGAGGAGAATTAATAGGAAAGGAAGCGACAGGTTCTGTTGTTCTTATGGTTGTTAGTGTTATTCTTTTACGGCGCTACATCGTTTGAGAACCGACGGATGATCACACCCCGGATGAGAACTGTGGCCGGACGTTTGAGAACCGACCACAAAGAGAACCTCCCACATGAGAACCGAGCGTGGGCGTTGTTTTCATGCATAGCCCGGATGAGAACCGAGCGTAGAGCGGATACCCCGGATGAGCACTGAGCGGGAAATGAAATTTCCGGGTATGTCTCTGATGAGAACCGAGCGTGAAATGACATTTCCGGGTATGTCCCGGATGAGAACCTAGCGGGAAATGTCATTTCCGGGTATGTCCCGGATGAGAACCTGTGGGAAATGCCATTTCCGGGTATGTCCCGGATGAGAACCTGCGGGAAATGTCATTTTTAGGTTTGTCCCGGATGAGAACCTAGCGGGAAAATGTAATTTTAGGATTGTCCCGGATGAGAACCTAGCGGGAAAAGGTCACTTTAAGGTTGGTCCGGATGAGAACCGAGCGGGAAATGAAATTTCCGAGTATGTCTCTGATGAGAGCCGAGCGTGAAATGACATTTCCGGGTATGTCCCGGATGAGAACCTAGCGGGAAATGTCATTTCCGGGTAAGTCCCGGATGAGAACCTAGCGGGAAATATCATTTTTGAGTATGTCCCGGATGAGAACCGAGCGGAAAAATGTCATTTGAAAGGACCTAAATTATAAAATTAGATTAAACAGTCAGAAAAATTGAAAATGCTGCAAGTATATTTTTACTTGAGAATAATTTTATTCCATTCAACCTGTTTCAAGTTAGCTAAAAAATTACTTGAAGCCTTTATTTTAAATACTTACCGTATTTTCTCTATTAGTATTATTTTTAGAGGTAGATCGAATCTGTGAATTTCGTATTGTTGGTCATACTGATGAGTGAAAAAACTTATTAACAGTAGAATTTTGCAACTCTCCAACACATATGTAGATACATACTTTGGGGGAAGTGATGATGATAAACATCATAAACCCCTGAATTGCTCGGTTCTCATCTGGTCGATATGAAGAAAAGATATTTCCCCGTGGTTCACATTCAGGAAATACCCTGAAACTTCATATACTGCTCGGTTCTCATCCGGGACATAATCAAAAATGATATTTCCCGCTAGGTTCTCATCCGGGACATACCCGGAAATGTCATTTCACGCTCGGTTCTCATCAGAGACATACCCGGAAATTTCATTTCCCCGCTAGGTTCTCATCCGGACCAACCTTAAAATGACCTTTTCCCGCTAGGTTCTTATCCGGGACATACCCGGAAATGTCATTTCACGCTCGGTTCTCATCAGAGACATACCCGGAAATTTCATTTCCCCGCTAGGTTCTCATCCGGACCAACCTTAAAATGACCTTTTCCCGCTAGGTTCTCATCCGGGACATACCCGGAAATGTCATTTCACGCTCGGTTCTCATCAGAGACATTCCCGGAAATTTCATTTCCCCGCTAGGTTCTCATCCGGACCAACCTTAAAATGACCTTTTCCCGCTAGGTTCTCATCCGGGACATACCCGGAAATTTCATTTCCCGCTCGGTTCTCATCAGAGACATACACGGAAATTTCATTTCCCGCTCGGTTCTCATCAGAGACATACCCGGAAATTTCATTTCCCGCTCGGTTCTCATCAGAGACATACCCGGAAATTTCATTTCCCGCTCGGTTCTCATCAGAGACATACCTGGAAATTTCATTTCCCGCTCGGTTCTCATCAGAGACATACCCGGAAATTTCATTTCCCCGCTAGGTTCTCATCCGGGACAATCCTAAAATTACATTTTCCCGCTAGGTTCTCATCCGGGACATACCCGGAAATGTCATTTCACGCTCGGTTCTCATCAGAGACATACCCGGAAATTTCATTTCCCGCTCGGTTCTCATCAGAGACATACCCGGAAATTTCATTTCCCGCTCGGTTCTCATCAGAGACATACCCGGAAATTTCATTTTCCCGCTAGGTTCTCATCCGGGACAATCCTAAAATTACATTTTCCCGCTAGGTTCTCATCCGGGACATACCCGGAAATGTCATTTCACGCTCGGTTCTCATCAGAGACATACCCGAAAATTTCATTTCCCCGCTAGGTTCTCATCCGGACCAACCTTAAAATGACCTTTTCCCGCTAGGTTCTCATCCGGGACATACCCGGAAATGTCATTTCACGCTCGGTTCTCATCAGAGACATTCCCGGAAATTTCATTTCCCGCTCGGTTCTCATCAGAGACATACCCGGAAATTTCATTTCCCGCTCGGTTCTCATCAGAGACATACCCGGAAATTTCATTTCCCGCTCGGTTCTCATCAGAGACATACCTGGAAATTTCATTTCCCGCTCGGTTCTCATCAGAGACATACCCGGAAATTTCATTTCCCCGCTAGGTTCTCATCCGGGACAATCCTAAAATTACATTTTCCCGCTAGGTTCTCATCCGGGACATACCCGGAAATGTCATTTCACGCTCGGTTCTCATCAGAGACATACCCGGAAATTTCATTTCCCGCTCGGTTCTCATCAGAGACATACCCGGAAATTTCATTTCCCGCTCGGTTCTCATCAGAGACATACCCGGAAATTTCATTTCCCCGCTAGGTTCTCATCCGGACCAACCTTAAAATGACCTTTTCCCGCTAGGTTCTCATCCGGGACATACCCGGAAATGTCATTTCACGCTCGGTTCTCATCAGAGACATTCCCGGAAATTTCATTTCCCCGCTAGGTTCTCATCCGGACCAACCTTAAAATGACCTTTTCCCGCTAGGTTCTCATCCGGGACATACCCGGAAATTTCATTTCCCGCTCGGTTCTCATCAGAGACATACACGGAAATTTCATTTCCCGCTCGGTTCTCATCAGAGACATACCCGGAAATTTCATTTCCCGCTCGGTTCTCATCAGAGACATACCCGGAAATTTCATTTCCCGCTCGGTTCTCATCAGAGACATACCTGGAAATTTCATTTCCCGCTCGGTTCTCATCAGAGACATACCCGGAAATTTCATTTCCCCGCTAGGTTCTCATCCGGGACAATCCTAAAATTACATTTTCCCGCTAGGTTCTCATCCGGGACATACCCGGAAATGTCATTTCACGCTCGGTTCTCATCAGAGACATACCCGGAAATTTCATTTCCCGCTCGGTTCTCATCAGAGACATACCCGGAAATTTCATTTCCCGCTCGGTTCTCATCAGAGACATACCCGGAAATTTCATTTCCCCGCTAGGTTCTCATCCGGGACAATCCTAAAATTACATTTTCCCGCTAGGTTCTCATCCGGGACATACCCGGAAATGTCATTTCACGCTCGGTTCTCATCAGAGACATACCCGGAAATTTCATTTCCCCGCTAGGTTCTCATCCGGACCAACCTTAAAATGACCTTTTCCCGCTAGGTTCTCATCCGGGACATACCCGGAAATGTCATTTCACGCTCGGTTCTCATCAGAGACATTCCCGGAAATTTCATTTCCCCGCTAGGTTCTCATCCGGACCAACCTTAAAATGACCTTTTCCCGCTAGGTTCTCATCCGGGACATACCCGGAAATTTCATTTCCCGCTCGGTTCTCATCAGAGACATACACGGAAATTTAATTTCCCGCTCGGTTCTCATCAGAGACATACCCGGAAATTTCATTTCCCGCTCGGTTCTCATCAGAGACATACCCGGAAATTTCATTTCCCGCTCGGTTCTCATCAGAGACATACCCGGAAATTTCATTTCCCCGCTAGGTTCTCATCCAGGACAATCCTAAAATTACATTTTCCCGCAAATTTCTCATCCGGGACATACCCGGAAATGTCATTTCACGCTCGGTTCTCATCAGAGACATACCCGGAAATTTCATTTCCCGCTCGGTTCTCATCAGAGACATACCCGGAAATTTCATTTCCCGCTCGGTTCTCATCAGAGACATACCCGGAAATTTCATTTCCCCGCTAGGTTCTCATCCGGGACAATCCTAAAATTACATTTTCCCGCTAGGTTCTCATCCGGGACATACCCGGAAATGTCATTTCACACTCGGTTCTCATCAGAGACATACCCGGAAATTTCATTTCCCGGTCGGTTCTCATCAGAGACATACCCGGAAATTTCATTTCCCCGCTAGGTTCTCATCCGCGACAATCCTAAAATTACATTTTCCTGCTAGGTTCTCATCCGGGACATACCCGGAAATGTCATTTCACGCTCGGTTCTCATCAGAGACATACCCGGAAATGTCATTTCACGCTCGGTTCTCATCAGAGACATACCCGGAAATTTCATTTCCCCGCTAGGTTCTCATCCGGACCAACCTTAAAATGACCTTTTCCCGCTAGATTCTCATCCGGGACATACCCGGAAATGTCATTTCACGCTCGGTTCTCATCAGAGACATACCCGGTAATTTCATTTCCCCGCTAGGTTCTCATCCAGGACAATCCTAAAATTACATTTTCCCGCTAGGTTCTCAACCGGGACATACCCGGAAATGTCATTTCACGCTCGGTTCTCATCAGAGACATACCCGGAAATTTCATTTCCCGCTCGGTTCTCATCAGAGACATACCCGGAAATTTCATTTCCCGCTCGGTTCTCATCAGAGACATACCCGGAAATTTCATTTCCCCGCTAGGTTCTCATCCGGGACAATCCTAAAATTACATTTTCCCGCTAGGTTCTCATCCGGGACAAACCCAAAAAGACATTTCCCACTCGGTTCTCATCCGGGACATACCCGGAAATGTCATTTCACGCTCGGTTCTCATCAGAGACATACCCGGAAATTTCATTTCCCCGCTAGATTCTCACCCGGACCAACCTTAAAATGACCTTTTCCCGCTAGGTTCTTATCCGGGACATACCCGGAAATGTCATTTCACGCTCGGTTCTCATCAGAGACATACCCGGAAATTTCATTTCCCCGCTAGGTTCTCATCCGGACCAACCTTAAAATGACCTTTTCCCGCTAGGTTCTCATCCGGGACATACCCGGAAATGTCATTTCACGCTCGGTTCTCATCAGAGACATACCCGGAAATTTCATTTCCCCGCTAGGTTCTCATCCAGGACAATCCTAAAATTACATTTTCCCGCTAGGTTCTCATCCGGGACATACCCGGAAATGTCATTTCACGCTCGGTTCTCATCAGAGACATACCCGGAAATTTCATTTCCCGCTCGGTTCTCATCAGAGACATACCCGGAAATTTCATTTCCCGCTCGGTTCTCATCAGAGACATACCCGGAAATTTCATTTCCCCGCTAGGTTCTCATCCGGGACAATCCTAAAATTTCATTTTCCCGCTAGGTTCTCATCCGGGACAAACCTAAAAATGACATTTCCCGCTAGGTTCTCATCCGGGACATACCCGGAAATGTCATTTCACGCTCGGTTCTCATCAGAGACATACCCGGAAATTTCATTTCCCGCTCGGTTCTCATCAGAGACATACCCGGAAATTTCATTTCCCGCTCGGTTCTCATCAGAGACATACCCGGAAATTTCATTTCCCCGCTAGGTTCTCATCCGGGACAATCCTAAAATTACATTTTCCCGCTAGGTTCTCATCCGGGACAAACCCAAAAAGACATTTCCCACTCGGTTCTCATCCGGGACATACCCGGAAATGTCATTTCACGCTCGGTTCTCATCAGAGACATACCCGGAAATTTCATTTCCCCGCTAGATTCTCACCCGGACCAACCTTAAAATGACCTTTTCCCGCTAGGTTCTTATCCGGGACATACCCGGAAATGTCATTTCACGCTCGGTTCTCATCAGAGACATACCCGGAAATTTCATTTCCCCGCTAGGTTCTCATCCGGACCAACCTTAAAATGACCTTTTCCCGCTAGGTTCTCATCCGGGACATACCCGGAAATGTCATTTCACGCTCGGTTCTCATCAGAGACATACCCGGAAATTTCATTTCCCCGCTAGGTTCTCATCCAGGACAATCCTAAAATTACATTTTCCCGCTAGGTTCTCATCCGGGACATACCCGGAAATGTCATTTCACGCTCGGTTCTCATCAGAGACATACCCGGAAATTTCATTTCCCGCTCGGTTCTCATCAGAGACATACCCGGAAATTTCATTTCCCGCTCGGTTCTCATCAGAGACATACCCGGAAATTTCATTTCCCCGCTAGGTTCTCATCCGGGACAATCCTAAAATTTCATTTTCCCGCTAGGTTCTCATCCGGGACAAACCTAAAAATGACATTTCCCGCTAGGTTCTCATCCGGGACATACCCGGAAATGTCATTTCACGCTCGGTTCTCATCAGAGACATTCCCGGAAATTTCATTTCCCCTCTAGGTTCTCATCCGGACCAACCTTAAAATGACCTTTTCCCGCTAGGTTCTCATCCGGGACATACCCGGAAACTTCATTTCCCGCTCGGTTCTCATCAGAGACATACACGGAAATTTCATTTCCCGCTCGGTTCTCATCAGAGACATACCCGGAAATTTCATTTCCCGCTCGGTTCTCATCAGAGACATACCCGGAAATTTCATTTCCCGCTCGGTTCTCATCAGAGACATACCTGGAAATTTCATTTCCCGCTCGGTTCTCATCAGAGACATACCCGGAAATTTCATTTCCCCGCTAGGTTCTCATCCGGGACAATCCTAAAATTACATTTTCCCGCTAGGTTCTCATCCGGGACAAACCCAAAAAGACATTTCCCACTCGGTTCTCATCCGGGACATACCCGGAAATGTCATTTCACGCTCGGTTCTCATCAGAGACATACCCGGAAATTTCATTTCCCGCTCGGTTCTCATCAGAGACATACCCGGAAATTTCATTTCCCGCTCGGTTCTCATCAGAGACATACCCGGAAATTTCATTTCCCCGCTAGGTTCTCATCCGGGACAATCCTAAAATTTCATTTTCCCGCTAGGTTCTCATCCGGGACAAACCTAAAAATGACATTTCCCGCTAGGTTCTCATCCGGGACATACCCGGAAATGTCATTTCACGCTCGGTTCTCATCAGAGACATACCCGGAAATTTCATTTCCCGCTCGGTTCTCATCAGAGACATACCCGGAAATTTCATTTCCCGCTCGGTTCTCATCAGAGACATACCCGGAAATTTCATTTCCCCGCTAGGTTCTCATCCGGGACAATCCTAAAATTACATTTTCCCGCTAGGTTCTCATCCGGGACAAACCCAAAAAGACATTTCCCACTCGGTTCTCATCCGGGACATACCCGGAAATGTCATTTCACGCTCGGTTCTCATCAGAGACATACCCGGAAATTTCATTTCCCCGCTAGATTCTCACCCGGACCAACCTTAAAATGACCTTTTCCCGCTAGGTTCTTATCCGGGACATACCCGGAAATGTCATTTCACGCTCGGTTCTCATCAGAGACATACCCGGAAATTTCATTTCCCCGCTAGGTTCTCATCCGGACCAACCTTAAAATGACCTTTTCCCGCTAGGTTCTCATCCGGGACATACCCGGAAATGTCATTTCACGCTCGGTTCTCATCAGAGACATACCCGGAAATTTCATTTCCCCGCTAGGTTCTCATCCAGGACAATCCTAAAATTACATTTTCCCGCTAGGTTCTCATCCGGGACATACCCGGAAATGTCATTTCACGCTCGGTTCTCATCAGAGACATACCCGGAAATTTCATTTCCCGCTCGGTTCTCATCAGAGACATACCCGGAAATTTCATTTCCCGCTCGGTTCTCATCAGAGACATACCCGGAAATTTCATTTCCCCGCTAGGTTCTCATCCGGGACAATCCTAAAATTTCATTTTCCCGCTAGGTTCTCATCCGGGACAAACCTAAAAATGACATTTCCCGCTAGGTTCTCATCCGGGACATACCCGGAAATGTCATTTCACGCTCGGTTCTCATCAGAGACATTCCCGGAAATTTCATTTCCCCTCTAGGTTCTCATCCGGACCAACCTTAAAATGACCTTTTCCCGCTAGGTTCTCATCCGGGACATACCCGGAAACTTCATTTCCCGCTCGGTTCTCATCAGAGACATACACGGAAATTTCATTTCCCGCTCGGTTCTCATCAGAGACATACCCGGAAATTTCATTTCCCGCTCGGTTCTCATCAGAGACATACCCGAAATTTCATTTCCCGCTCGGTTCTCATCAGAGACATACCTGGAAATTTCATTTCCCGCTCGGTTCTCATCAGAGACATACCCGGAAATTTCATTTCCCCGCTAGGTTCTCATCCGGGACAATCCTAAAATTACATTTTCCCGCTAGGTTCTCATCCGGGACAAACCCAAAAAGACATTTCCCACTCGGTTCTCATCCGGGACATACCCGGAAATGTCATTTCACGCTCGGTTCTCATCAGAGACATACCCGGAAATTTCATTTCCCGCTCGGTTCTCATCAGAGACATACCCGGAAATTTCATTTCCCGCTCGGTTCTCATCAGAGACATACCGGAAATTTCATTTCCCCGCTAGGTTCTCATCCGGGACAATCCTAAAATTACATTTTCCCGCTAGGTTCTCATCCGGGACATACCCGAAATGTCATTTCACACTCGGTTCTCATCAGAGACATACCCGGAAATTTCATTTCCCGGTCGGTTCTCATCAGAGACATACCCGGAAATTTCATTTCCCCGCTAGGTTCTCATCCGCGACAATCCTAAAATTACATTTTCCTGCTAGGTTCTCATCCGGGACATACCCGGAAATGTCATTTCACGCTCGGTTCTCATCAGAGACATACCCGGAAATGTCATTTCACGCTCGGTTCTCATCAGAGACATACCCGGAAATTTCATTTCCCCGCTAGGTTCTCATCCGGACCAACCTTAAAATGACCTTTTCCCGCTAGATTCTCATCCGGGACATACCCGGAAATGTCATTTCACGCTCGGTTCTCATCAGAGACATACCCGGTAATTTCATTTCCCCGCTAGGTTCTCATCCAGGACAATCCTAAAATTACATTTTCCCGCTAGGTTCTCAACCGGGACATACCCGGAAATGTCATTTCACGCTCGGTTCTCATCAGAGACATACCCGGAAATTTCATTTCCCGCTCGGTTCTCATCAGAGACATACCCGGAAATTTCATTTCCCGCTCGGTTCTCATCAGAGACATACCCGGAAATTTCATTTCCCCGCTAGGTTCTCATCCGGGACAATCCTAAAATTACATTTTCCCGCTAGGTTCTCATCCGGGACAAACCCAAAAAGACATTTCCCACTCGGTTCTCATCCGGGACATACCCGGAAATGTCATTTCACGCTCGGTTCTCATCAGAGACATACCCGGAAATTTCATTTCCCCGCTAGATTCTCACCCGGACCAACCTTAAAATGACCTTTTCCCGCTAGGTTCTTATCCGGGACATACCCGGAAATGTCATTTCACGCTCGGTTCTCATCAGAGACATACCCGGAAATTTCATTTCCCCGCTAGGTTCTCATCCGGACCAACCTTAAAATGACCTTTTCCCGCTAGGTTCTCATCCGGGACATACCCGGAAATGTCATTTCACGCTCGGTTCTCATCAGAGACATACCCGGAAATTTCATTTCCCCGCTAGGTTCTCATCCAGGACAATCCTAAAATTACATTTTCCCGCTAGGTTCTCATCCGGGACATACCCGGAAATGTCATTTCACGCTCGGTTCTCATCAGAGACATACCCGGAAATTTCATTTCCCGCTCGGTTCTCATCAGAGACATACCCGGAAATTTCATTTCCCGCTCGGTTCTCATCAGAGACATACCCGGAAATTTCATTTCCCCGCTAGGTTCTCATCCGGGACAATCCTAAAATTTCATTTTCCCGCTAGGTTCTCATCCGGGACAAACCTAAAAATGACATTTCCCGCTAGGTTCTCATCCGGGACATACCCGGAAATGTCATTTCACGCTCGGTTCTCATCAGAGACATACCCGGAAATTTCATTTCCCGCTCGGTTCTCATCAGAGACATACCCGGAAATTTCATTTCCCGCTCGGTTCTCATCAGAGACATACCCGGAAATTTCATTTCCCCGCTAGGTTCTCATCCGGGACAATCCTAAAATTACATTTTCCCGCTAGGTTCTCATCCGGGACAAACCCAAAAAGACATTTCCCACTCGGTTCTCATCCGGGACATACCCGGAAATGTCATTTCGCGCTCGGTTCTCATCAGAGACATACCCGGAAATTTCATTTCCCCGCTAGATTCTCACCCGGACCAACCTTAAAATGACCTTTTCCCGCTAGGTTCTTATCCGGGACATACCCGGAAATGTCATTTCACGCTCGGTTCTCATCAGAGACATACCCGAAATTTCATTTCCCCGCTAGGTTCTCATCCGGACCAACCTTAAAATGACCTTTTCCCGCTAGGTTCTCATCCGGGACATACCCGGAAATGTCATTTCACGCTCGGTTCTCATCAGAGACATACCCGGAAATTTCATTTCCCCGCTAGGTTCTCATCCAGGACAATCCTAAAATTACATTTTCCCGCTAGGTTCTCATCCGGGACATACCCGGAAATGTCATTTCACGCTCGGTTCTCATCAGAGACATACCCGGAAATTTCATTTCCCGCTCGGTTCTCATCAGAGACATACCCGGAAATTTCATTTCCCGCTCGGTTCTCATCAGAGACATACCCGGAAATTTCATTTCCCCGCTAGGTTCTCATCCGGGACAATCCTAAAATTTCATTTTCCCGCTAGGTTCTCATCCGGGACAAACCTAAAAATGACATTTCCCGCTAGGTTCTCATCCGGGACATACCCGGAAATGTCATTTCACGCTCGGTTCTCATCAGAGACATTCCCGGAAATTTCATTTCCCCTCTAGGTTCTCATCCGGACCAACCTTAAAATGACCTTTTCCCGCTAGGTTCTCATCCGGGACATACCCGGAAACTTCATTTCCCGCTCGGTTCTCATCAGAGACATACACGGAAATTTCATTTCCCGCTCGGTTCTCATCAGAGACATACCCGGAAATTTCATTTCCCGCTCGGTTCTCATCAGAGACATACCCGGAAATTTCATTTCCCGCTCGGTTCTCATCAGAGACATACCTGGAAATTTCATTTCCCGCTCGGTTCTCATCAGAGACATACCCGGAAATTTCATTTCCCCGCTAGGTTCTCATCCGGGACAATCCTAAAATTACATTTTCCCGCTAGGTTCTCATCCGGGACATACCCGGAAATGTCATTTCACGCTCGGTTCTCTTCAGAGACATACCCGGAAATTTCATTTCCCGCTCGGTTCTCATCAGAGACATACCCGGAAATTTCATTTCCCCGCTAGGTTCTCATCCAGGACAATCCTAAAATTACATTTTCCCGCAAATTTCTCATCCGGGACATACCCGGAAATGTCATTTCACGCTCGGTTCTCATCAGAGACATACCCGGAAATTTCATTTCCCGCTCGGTTCTCATCAGAGACATACCCAAAAATTTCATTTCCCGCTCGGTTCTCATCAGAGACATACCCGGAAATTTCATTTCCCGCTCGGTTCTCATCAGAGACATACCCGGAAATTTCATTTCCCCGCTAGGTTCTCATCCGGGACAATCCTAAAATTTCATTTTCCCGCTAGGTTCTCATCCGGGACAAACCTAAAAATGACATTTCCCGCTAGGTTCTCATCCGGGACATACCCGGAAATGTCATTTCACGCTCGGTTCTCATCAGAGACATTCCCGGAAATTTCATTTCCCCTCTAGGTTCTCATCCGGACCAACCTTAAAATGACCTTTTCCCGCTAGGTTCTCATCCGGGACATACCCGGAAATTTCATTTCCCGCTCGGTTCTCATCAGAGACATACACGGAAATTTCATTTCCCGCTCGGTTCTCATCAGAGACATACCCGGAAATTTCATTTCCCTCTCGGTTCTCATCAGAGACATACCCGGAAATTTCATTTCCCGCTCGGTTCTCATCAGAGACATACCTGGAAATTTCATTTCCCGTTCGGTTCTCATCAGAGACATACCCGGAAATTTCATTTCCCCGCTAGGTTCTCATCCGGGACAATCCTAAAATTACATTTTCCCGCTAGGTTCT
This sequence comes from Allodiplogaster sudhausi, assembly GCA_945643635.1. Taxonomy (NCBI): domain Eukaryota; kingdom Metazoa; phylum Nematoda; class Chromadorea; order Rhabditida; family Diplogasteridae; genus Allodiplogaster; species Allodiplogaster sudhausi. The sequence continues at coordinate 2,317,960 of CALZFC010000005.1, forward strand.
CATCCAGGACAATCCTAAAATTACATTTTCCCGCAAATTTCTCATCCGGGACATACCCGGAAATGTCATTTCACGCTCGGTTCTCATCAGAGACATACCCGGAAATTTCATTTCCCGCTCGGTTCTCATCAGAGACATACCCGGAAATTTCATTTCCCGCTCGGTTCTCATCAGAGACATACCTGGAAATTTCATTTCCCGCTCGGTTCTCATCAGAGACATACCCGGAAATTTCATTTCCCCGCTAGGTTCTCATCCGGGACAATCCTAAAATTACATTTTCCCGCTAGGTTCTCATCCGGGACATACCCGGAAATGTCATTTCACGCTCGGTTCTCTTCAGATACATACCCGGAAATTTCATTTCCCGCTCGGTTCTCATCAGAGACATACCCGGAAATTTCATTTCCCCGCTAGGTTCTCATCCAGGACAATTCTAAAATTACATTTTCCCGCAAATTTCTCATCCGGGGCATACCCGGAAATGTCATTTCACGCTCGGTTCTCATCAGAGACATACCCGGAAATTTCATTTCCCGCTCGGTTCTCATCAGAGACATACCCGAAAATTTCATTTCCCGCTCGGTTCTCATCAGAGACATACCCGGAAATTTCATTTCCCGCTCGGTTCTCATCAGAGACATACCCGGAAATTTCATTTCCCCGCTAGGTTCTCATCCGGGACAATCCTAAAATTACATTTTCCCGCTAGGTTCTCATCCGGGACATACCCGGAAATGTCATTTCACGCTCGGTTCTCATCAGAGACATACCCGGAAATGTCATTTCACGCTCGGTTCTCATCAGAGACATACCCGGAAATTTCATTTCCCCGCTAGGTTCTCATCCGGACCAACCTTAAAATGACCTTTTCCCGCTAGATTCTCATCCGGAACATACCCGGAAATGTCATTTCACGCTCGGTTCTCATCAGAGACATACCCGGAAATTTCATTTCCCCGCTAGGTTCTCATCCAGGACAATGCTAAAATTACATTTTCCCGCTAGGTTCTCATCCGGGACATACCCGGAAATGTCATTTCACGCTCGGTTCTCATCAGAGACATACCCGGAAATTTCATTTCCCGCTCGGTTCTCATCAGAGACATACCCGGAAATTTCATTTCCCGCTCGGTTCTCATCAGAGACATACCCGGAAATTTCATTTCCCCGCTAGGTTCTCATCCGGGACAATCCTAAAATTACATTTTCCCGCTAGGTTCTCATCCGGGACAAACCTAAAAATGACATTTCCCGCTAGGTTCTCATCCGGGACAAACCCAAAAAGACATTTCCCACTCGGTTCTCATCCGGGACATACCCCGAAATGTCATTTCACGCTCGGTTCTCATCAGAGACATACTAGGAAATTTCATTTCCCCGCTAGATTCTCACCCGGACCAACCTTAAAATGACCTTTTCCCGCTAGGTTCTCATCCGGGACATACCCGGAAATGTCATTTCACGCTCGGTTCTCAACAGAGACATACCCGGAAATTTCATTTCCCCGCTAGGTTCTCATCCGGACCAACCTTAAAATGACCTTTTCCCGCTAGGTTCTCATCCGGGACATACCCGGAAATGTCATTTCACGCTCGGTTCTCATCAGAGATATACCCGGAAATGTCATTTCACGCTCGGTTCTCTTCAGAGACATACCCGGAAATTTCATTTCCCGCTCGGTTCTCATCAGAGACATACCCGGAAATTTCATTTCCCCGCTAGGTTCTCATCCAGGACAATCCTAAAATTACATTTTCCCGCTAGGTTCTCATCCGGGACATACCCGGAAATGTCATTTCACGCTCGGTTCTCATCAGAGACATACCCGGAAATTTCATTTCCCGCTCGGTTCTCATCAGAGACATACCCGGAAATTTCATTTCCCGCTCGGTTCTCATCAGAGACATACACGGAAATTTCATTTCCCCGCTAGGTTCTCATCCGGGACAATCCTAAAATTACATTTTCCCGCTAGGTTCTCATCCGGGACATACCCGGAAATGTCATTTCACGCTCGGTTCTCATCAGAGACATACCCGGAAATGTCATTTCACGCTCGGTTCTCATCAGAGACATACCCGGAAATTTCATTTCCCCGCTAGGTTCTCATCCGGACCAACCTTAAAATGACCTTTTCCCGCTAGATTCTCATCCGGGACATACCCGGAAATGTCATTTCACGCTCGGTTCTCATCAGAGACATACCCGGAAATTTCATTTCCCCGCTAGGTTCTCATCCAGGACAATCCTAAAATTACATTTTCCCGCTAGGTTCTCATCCGGGACATACCCGGAAATGTCATTTCACGCTCGGTTCTCATCAGAGACATACCCAGAAATTTCATTTCCCGCTCGGTTCTCATCAGAGACATACCCGGAAATTTCATTTCCCGCTCGGTTCTCATCAGAGACATACCCGGAAATTTCATTTCCCCGCTAGGTTCTCATCCGGGACAATCCTAAAATTACATTTTCCCGCTAGGTTCTCATCCGGGACAAACCTAAAAATGACATTTCCCGCTAGGTTCTCATCCGGGACAAACCCAAAAAGACATTTCCCACTCGGTTCTCATCCGGGACATACCCGGAAATGTCATTTCACGCTCGGTTCTCATCAGAGACATACTAGGAAATTTCATTTCCCCGCTAGATTCTCACCCGGACCAACCTTAAAATGACCTTTTCCCGCTAGGTTCTCATCCGGGACATACCCGGAAATGTCATTTCACGCTCGGTTCTCAACAGAGACATACCCGGAAATTTCATTTCCCCGCTAGGTTCTCATCCGGACCAACCTTAAAATGACCTTTTCCCGCTAGGTTCTCATCCGGGACATACCCGGAAATGTCATTTCACGCTCGGTTCTCAACAGAGACATACCCGGAAATTTCATTTCCCCGCTAGGTTCTCATCCGGGACAATCCTAAAATTACATTTTCCCGCTAGGTTCTCATCCAGGACAATCCTAAAATTACATTTTCCCGCTAGGTTCTCATCCGGGACATACCCGGAAATGTCATTTCACGCTCGGTTCTCATCAGAGACATACCCGGAAATTTCATTTCCCGCTCGGTTCTCATCAGAGACATACCCGGAAATTTCATTTCCCGCTCGGTTCTCATCAGAGACATACCCGGAAATTTCATTTCCCCGCTAGGTTCTCATCCGGGACTATCCTAAAATTTCATTTCCCGCTAGGTTCTCATCCGGGACAAACCTAAAAATGACATTTCCCGCTAGGTTCTCATCCGGGACATACCCGGAAATGTCATTTCACGCTCGGTTCTCATCAGAGACATTCCCGGAAATTTCATTTCCCCGCTAGGTTCTCATCCGGACCAACCTTAAAATGACCTTTTCCCGCTAGGTTCTCATCCGGGACATACCCGGAAATGTCATTTCACGCTCGGTTCTCATCAGAGACATACCCGGAAATTTCATTTCCCGCTCGGTTCTCATCAGAGACATACCCGGAAATTTCATTTCCCCGCTAGGTTCTCATCCGGGACAATCCTAAAATTACATTTTCCCGCTAGGTTCTCATCCGGGACAAACCTAAAAATGACATTTCCCGCTAGGTTCTCATCCGGGACATACCCGGAAATGTCATTTCACGCTCGGTTCTCATCAGAGACATACTAGGAAATTTCATTTCCCCGCTAGATTCTCACCCGGACCAACCTTAAAATGACCTTTTCCCGCTAGGTTCTCATCCGGGACATACCCGGAAATGTCATTTCACGCTCGGTTCTCAACAGAGACAACCCGGAAATTTCATTTCCCCGCTAGGTTCTCATCCGGACCAACCTTAAAATGACCTTTTCCCGCTAGGTTCTCATCCGGGACATACCCGGAAATGTCATTTCACGCTCGGTTCTCATCAGAGATATACCGGAAATGTCATTTCACGCTCGGTTCTCTTCAGAGACATACCCGGAAATTTCATTTCCCGCTCGGTTCTCATCAGAGACATACCCGGAAATTTCATTTCCCCGCTAGGTTCTCATCCAGGACAATCCTAAAATTACATTTTCCCGCTAGGTTCTCATCCGGGACATACCCGGAAATGTCATTTCACGCTCGGTTCTCATCAGAGACATACCCGGAAATTTCATTTCCCGCTCGGTTCTCATCAGAGACATACCTGGAAATTACATTTCCCCCCGGTTCTCATCAGAGACATACCCGGAAATTTCATTTCCCCGCTAGGTTCTCATCCGGGACAATCCTAAAATTTCATTTTCCCGCTATGTTCTCACCCGGGACAAACCTAAAAATGACATTTCCCGCTAGGTTCTCATCCGGGACATACCCGGAAATGTCATTTCACGCTCGGTTCTCATCAGAGACATTCCCGGAAATTTCATTTCCCCGCTAGGTTCTCATCCGGACCAACCTTAAAATGACATTTTCCCGCTAGGTTCTCATCCGGGACATACCCGGAAATGTCATTTCACGCTCGGTTCTCAACAGAGACATACCCGGAAATTTCATTTCCCCGCTAGGTTCTCATCCGGGACAATCCTAAAATTACATTTTCCCGCTAGGTTCTCATCCGGGACAAACCTAAAAATGACATTTCCCGCTAGGTTCTCATCCGGGACAAACCCAAAAAGACATTTCCCACTAGGTTCTCATCCGGGACATACCCGGAAATGTCATTTCACGCTCGGTTCTCATCAGAGACATACCCGGAAATTTCATTTCCCGCTCGGTTCTCATCAGAGACATACCCGGAAATTTCATTTCCCGCTCGGTTCTCATCAGAGACATACCCGGAAATTTCATTTCCCCGCTAGGTTCTCATCCGGGACTATCCTAAAATTTCATTTTCCCGCTAGGTTCTCATCCGGGACAAACCTAAAAATGACATTTCCCGCTAGGTTCTCATCCGGGACATACCCGGAAATGTCATTTCACGCTCGGTTCTCATCAGAGACATTCCCGGAAATTTCATTTCCCCGCTAGGTTCTCATCCGGACCAACCTTAAAATGACCTTTTCCCGCTAGGTTCTCATCCGGGACATACCCGGAAATGTCATTTCACGCTCGGTTCTCATCAGAGACATACCCGGAAATTTCATTTCCCGCTCGGTTCTCATCAGAGACATACCCGGAAATTTCATTTCCCGCTCGGTTCTCATCAGAGACATACCCGGAAATTTCATTTCCCGCTAGGTTCTCATCCGGGACTATCCTAAAATTTCATTTTCCCGCTAGGTTCTCATCCGGGACAAACCTAAAAATGACATTTCCCGCTAGGTTCTCATCCGGGACATACCCGGAAATGTCATTTCACGCTCGGTTCTCATCAGAGACATTCCCGGAAATTTCATTTCCCCGCTAGGTTCTCATCCGGACCAACCTTAAAATGACCTTTTCCCGCTAGGTTCTCATCCGGGACATACCCGGAAATGTCATTTCACGCTCGGTTCTCATCAGAGACATACCCGGAAATTTCATTTCCCGCTCGGTTCTCATCAGAGACATACCCCGAAATTTCATTTCCCCGCTAGGTTCTCATCCGGGACAATCCTAAAATTACATTTTCCCGCTAGGTTCTCATCCGGGACAAACCTAAAAATGACATTTCCCGCTAGGTTCTCATCCGGGACATACCCGGAAATGTCATTTCACGCTCGGTTCTCATCAGAGACATACTAGGAAATTTCATTTCCCCGCTAGATTCTCACCCGGACCAACCTTAAAATGACCTTTTCCCGCTAGGTTCTCATCCGGGACATACCCGGAAATGTCATTTCACGCTCGGTTCTCAACAGAGACATACCCGGAAATTTCATTTCCCCGCTAGGTTCTCATCCGGACCAACCTTAAAATGACCTTTTCCCGCTAGGTTCTCATCCGGGACATACCCGGAAATGTCATTTCACGCTCGGTTCTCATCAGAGATATACCCGGAAATGTCATTTCACGCTCGGTTCTCTTCAGAGACATACCCGGAAATTTCATTTCCCGCTCGGTTCTCATCAGAGACATACCCGGAAATTTCATTTCCCCGCTAGGTTCTCATCCAGGACAATCCTAAAATTACATTTTCCCGCTAGGTTCTCATCCGGGACATACCCGGAAATGTCATTTCACGCTCGGTTCTCATCAGAGACATACCCGGAAATTTCATTTCCCGCTCGGTTCTCATCAGAGACATACCTGGAAATTACATTTCCCCCCGGTTCTCATCAGAGACATACCCGGAAATTTCATTTCCCCGCTAGGTTCTCATCCGGGACAATCCTAAAATTTCATTTTCCCGCTAGGTTCTCACCCGGGACAAACCTAAAAATGACATTTCCCGCTAGGTTCTCATCCGGGACATACCCGGAAATGTCATTTCACGCTCGGTTCTCATCAGAGACATTCCCGGAAATTTCATTTCCCCGCTAGGTTCTCATCCGGACCAACCTTAAAATGACATTTTCCCGCTAGGTTCTCATCCGGGACATACCCGGAAATGTCATTTCACGCTCGGTTCTCATCAGAGACATACCCGGAAATTTCATTTCCCGCTCGGTTCTCATCAGAGACATACCCGGAAATTTCATTTCCCGCTCGGTTCTCATCAGAGACATACCCGGAAATTTCATTTCCCCGCTAGGTTCTCATCCGGGACAATCCTAAAATTTCATTTTCCCGCTAGGTTCTCATCCGGGACAAACCTAAAAATGACATTTCCCGCTAGGTTCTCATCCGGGACAAACCCAAAAAGACATTTCCCACTCGGTTCACATCCGGGACATACCCGGAAATGTCATTTCACGCTCGGTTCTCATCAGAGACATACCCGGAAATTTCATTTCCCCGCTAGGTTCTCATCCGGGACAATCCTAAAATTACATTTTCCCGCTAGGTTCTCATCCGGGACAAACCTAAAAATGACATTTCCCGCTAGGTTCTCATCCGGGACAAACCCAAAAAGACATTTCCCACTAGGTTCTCATCCGGGACATACCCGGAAATGTCATTTCACGCTCGGTTCTCATCAGAGACATACCCGGAAATTTCATTTCCCGCTCGGTTCTCATCAGAGACATACCCGGAAATTTCATTTCCCGCTCGGTTCTCATCAGAGACATACCCGGAAATTTCATTTCCCCGCTAGGTTCTCATCCGGGACTATCCTAAAATTTCATTTTCCCGCTAGGTTCTCATCCGGGACAAACCTAAAAATGACATTTCCCGCTAGGTTCTCATCCGGGACATACCCGGAAATGTCATTTCACGCTCGGTTCTCATCAGAGACATTCCCGGAAATTTCATTTCCCCGCTAGGTTCTCATCCGGACCAACCTTAAAATGACCTTTTCCCGCTAGGTTCTCATCCGGGACATACCCGGAAATGTCATTTCACGCTCGGTTCTCATCAGAGACATACCCGGAAATTTCATTTCCCGCTCGGTTCTCATCAGAGACATACCCGGAAATTTCATTTCCCCGCTAGGTTCTCATCCGGGACAATCCTAAAATTACATTTTCCCGCTAGGTTCTCATCCGGGACAAACCTAAAAATGACATTTCCCGCTAGGTTCTCATCCGGGACATACCCGGAAATGTCATTTCACGCTCGGTTCTCCTCAGAGACATACTAGGAAATTTCATTTCCCCGCTAGATTCTCACCCGGACCAACCTTAAAATGACCTTTTCCCGCTAGGTTCTCATCCGGGACATACCCGGAAATGTCATTTCACGCTCGGTTCTCAACAGAGACATACCCGGAAATTTCATTTCCCCGCTAGGTTCTCATCCGGACCAACCTTAAAATGACCTTTTCCCGCTAGGTTCTCATCCGGGACATACCCGGAAATGTCATTTCACGCTCGGTTCTCATCAGAGATATACCCGGAAATGTCATTTCACGCTCGGTTCTCTTCAGAGACATACCCGGAAATTTCATTTCCCGCTCGGTTCTCATCAGAGACATACCCGGAAATTTCATTTCCCCGCTAGGTTCTCATCCAGGACAATCCTAAAATTACATTTTCCCGCTAGGTTCTCATCCGGGACATACCCGGAAATGTCATTTCACGCTCGGTTCTCATCAGAGACATACCCGGAAATTTCATTTCCCGCTCGGTTCTCATCAGAGACATACCTGGAAATTACATTTCCCCCCGGTTCTCATCAGAGACATACCCGGAAATTTCATTTCCCCGCTAGGTTCTCATCCGGGACAATCCTAAAATTTCATTTTCCCGCTAGGTTCTCACCCGGGACAAACCTAAAAATGACATTTCCCGCTAGGTTCTCATCCGGGACATACCCGGAAATGTCATTTCACGCTCGGTTCTCATCAGAGACATTCCCGGAAATTTCATTTCCCCGCTAGGTTCTCATCCGGACCAACCTTAAAATGACATTTTCCCGCTAGGTTCTCATCCGGGACATACCCGGAAATGTCATTTCACGCTCGGTTCTCATCAGAGACATACCCGGAAATTTCATTTCCCGCTCGGTTCTCATCAGAGACATACCCGGAAATTTCATTTCCCGCTCGGTTCTCATCAGAGACATACCCGGAAATTCATTTCCCCGCTAGGTTCTCATCCGGGACAATCCTAAAATTTCATTTTCCCGCTAGGTTCTCATCCGGGACAAACCTAAAAATGACATTTCCCGCTAGGTTCTCATCCGGGACAAACCCAAAAAGACATTTCCCACTCGGTTCACATCCGGGACATACCCGGAAATGTCATTTCACGCTCGGTTCTCATCAGAGACATACCCGGAAATTTCATTTCCCCGCTAGGTTCTCATCCGGGACAATCCTAAAATTACATTTTCCCGCTAGGTTCTCATCCGGGACAAACCTAAAAATGACATTTCCCGCTAGGTTCTCATCCGGGACAAACCCAAAAAGACATTTCCCACTAGGTTCTCATCCGGGACATACCCGGAAATGTCATTTCACGCTCGGTTCTCATCAGAGACATACCCGGAAATTTCATTTCCCCGCTAAGTTCTCATCCGGACCAACCTTAAAATGACCTTTTCCCGCTAGGTTCTCATCCGGGACATACCCGGAAATGTCATTTCACGCTCGGTTCTCATCAGAGACATACCCGGAAATTTCATTTCCCCGCTAGGTTCTCATCCGGGACAATCCTAAAATTACATTTTCCCGCTAGGTTCTCATCCGGGACAAACCTAAAATGACATTTCCCGCTAGGTTCTCATCCGGGACAAACCCAAAAAGACATTTCCCACTCGGTTCTCATCCGGGACATACCCGGAAATGTCATTTCCCCGCTAGGTTCTCATCCGGGACAAACCTAAAAATGACATTTCCCGCTAGGTTCTCATCCGGGACAAACCCAAAAAGACATTTCCCACTCGGTTCTCATCCGGGGCATACCCGGAAATGTCATTTCACGCTCGGTTCTCATCAGAGACATACCCGGAAATTTCATTTCCCCGCTAGGTTCTCATCCGGGACAATCCTAAAATTACATTTTCCCGCTAGGTTCTCATCCGGGACAAACCTAAAAATGACATTTCCCGCTAGGTTCTCATCCGGGACAAACCCAAAAAGACATTTCCCACTCGGTTCACATCCGGGACATACCCGGAAATGTCATTTCACGCTCGGTTCTCATCAGAGACATACCCGGAAATTTCATTTCCCGCTAGGTTCTCATCCGGGACAATCCTAAAATTACATTTTCCCGCTAGGTTCTCATCCGGGACAAACCTAAAAATGACATTTCCCGCTAGGTTCTCATCCGGGACAAACCCAAAAAGACATTTCCCACTAGGTTCTCATCCGGGACATACCCGGAAATGTCATTTCACGCTCGGTTCTCATCAGAGACATACCCGGAAATTTCATTTCCCCGCTAAGTTCTCATCCGGACCAACCTTAAAATGACCTTTTCCCGCTAGGTTCTCATCCGGGACATACCCGGAAATGTCATTTCACGCTCGGTTCTCATCAGAGACATACCCGGAAATTTCATTTCCCCGCTAGGTTCTCATCCGGGACAATCCTAAAATTACATTTTCCCGCTAGGTTCTCATCCGGGACAAACCTAAAATGACATTTCCCGCTAGGTTCTCATCCGGGACAAACCCAAAAAGACATTTCCCACTCGGTTCTCATCCGGGACATACCCGGAAATGTCATTTCCCCGCTAGGTTCTCATCCGGGACAAACCTAAAAATGACATTTCCCGCTAGGTTCTCATCCGGGACAAACCCAAAAAGACATTTCCCACTCGGTTCTCATCCGGGGCATACCCGGAAATGTCATTTCACGCTCGGTTCTCATCAGAGACATACCCGGAAATTTCATTTCCCCGCTAGGTTCTCATCCGGACCAACCTTAAAATGACCTTTTCCCGCTAGGTTCTCATCCGGGACATACCCGGAAATGTCATTTCACGCTCGGTTCTCATCAGAGACATACCCGGAAATTTCATTTCCCCGCTAGGTTCTCATCCGGGACAATCCTAAAATTACATTTTCCCGCTAGGTTCTCATCCGGGACAAACCTAAAATGACATTTCCCGCTAGGTTCTCATCCGGGACAAACCCAAAAAGACATTTCCCACTCGGTTCTCATCCGGGACATACCCGGAAATGTCATTTCACGCTCAGTTCTCATCAGAGACATACCCGGAAATTTCATTTCCCCGCTAGGTTCTCATCCGGACCAACCTTAAAATGACCTTTTCCCGCTAGGTTCTCATCCGGGACAATCCTAAAATTACATTTTCCCGCTAGGTTCTCATCCGGGACAAACTTAAAAATGACATTTCCCGCAGGTTCTCATCCAGGACATACCCGGAAATGACATTTCCCGCTAGGTTCTCATCCGGGACATACCCGGAAATTTCATTTCCCGCTCGGTTCTCATCCGGGGTATCCGCTCTACGCTCGGTTCTCATCCGGGCTATGCATGAAAATAACGCCCACGCTCGATTCTCATGTGGGAGGTTCTCTTTGTGGTCTGTTCTCAAACGGCCGGCCACAGTTCTCATCCGGGGTGTGATCATCCGTCGGTTCTCAAACGATGTAGCGCCTCTTTTACGCTATAAACCTGTGATGTTGCAAGTGATGAAAGACATACGAAAAGTGCTTTGAATGGACCGAAGTGAAAGTATTGCTAGAAGATATATGAATTCCTAGAACTTGCTCATATCCTAAAAAGATTTTTGCCCGAAACTGTTTTTTTTCTGGAATCTCGCAGGGTGACTTGCAAGGATACGGTAGGGTGCGAACTAGAAATCTGGAATGATATGGAAAGTATCAAGACTAGAATGCAACTTGTGGTTAGAGGATGCCATTAAGAGACGGCGACTCATGACAGATCTAATCGAGGAGGTGAAGAGCAACATTCACTTTGGTGGGGAGCCAAGTGGAGTCCGGATTCCTGAAGCGGACCACGTAGTCGCCTCTTGACAGCTCTACTGACCATGAGCACGAAGGAGGACAGCCTCACTCCGCCCGCTGCGAACAACTCCGGCACCATCTCCTCGATGTTCATCTGTCTTCAACTCGCGAGTGTGCCAGGCAGACAAGGCAACTGAGATGTGGCCTTCTTCTCTTCTCCTCCACTTCTCTCTCTCTCTCTTTTCCTCTATCTCTCTCCTCCCTCACTCTCCTTCTCTCTCTGCTCTCTCTCCCCTCCCTCTCTCTTCCCTTTTCTGCCTCTCGACCTCTTCCGCATACTCCTTCTCTTTTCACTACGGTGCTGCGCGTGTGCAGGCCACGCCCACTTATGTTTCATTGGTTAGAAGGAAGCACGCTTATGAGGCTCACCATAGAAACCCATATATTATTCTCACCATATACCCTTCGACTCTGTATCAATAAAAAAAATCACTGATAATGACTGGAGGCAAGATGAAATGAAAAATAATATGTATTTTGGATAATTGTAACCATTGAACTACACTCCGATGTGAAGAAGAACTCGGGCTTTTGTTGAAAACTTATTTAGATGAAGAATATTTTGCAAATCTCTCAACCGCTTTTCACAGCCATTGGAAAGTAGGTAATCGGAGAAATTATATTTCATGCCAACATAAAGTGAGAATTCAAAATAAACACAACCATGTAAGCATCAAGTCTTGCCTTAAAAACAGAATCTGTGCATAAAACAGTTAATGGCGAAAGAGAAGGCCCATGTGATAATTCAAGGAGCCGGCGAGGACATCAGAATTGTCTGAGGATCGAAGCAGAAACAGCACCATTGCTGTCAGATTTTTGAAGGGAATTTATGTGAAAGTGTCGAGGACGAATGGTAAGTGAAGGAGATAAAGAAGAAGAGACAAAAAGAGAGGAAGAGAGGGCATCAGAGAGAGAGAGGCTTGAAGAGAGAGAGAGAGAGAGAGAGAGAGAGAGAGGTAGAGAGAGAGAAAGAGAGAGAGAGAGAGAGAAAGGGACAGAGAGGGAGAGAGAGGAGAGGAGGGAAATGAAAAGTGGAAGAATGAAGTGTTGTGAAAAAGTGAAAGCGAGTAGGAAGAAAGCGACCGAGTCACAGCCCGCCGTCGCCGTTCTGCCCTCCCCCCCCCCCAAACTCCCATAAATAAACCGGAGAATAATTGAAAAAAGCTGATCGCGCAAGCAGAGGACCACACACGGGAGGAGACATTGAAGGGCAGATGGCAAAGGACGTTCAGGGACAAGGGGGCGAGAGAGCATAGAAGGGCGAGAGAGCATGGTAAAGTGAGAGAGCATGGAAGAGGCATGAAAAAAAACAAAGGAGTACCATCGGTAATCGAGATAAAATTAAGCAGGAAAGGCTTTTGGTCCTCCGTTTTTTTCATCTCTACAAATTTACATTTAGCGAGACAAATATGTATGTAGTAACCTTTTCATTCGCTGCTTTTTTCTAATCTGACTTTACTTTTATCTTGAAAGGAAAAAAATGGCATTCAAATTGTTAAACTAGAAAAAAATCGACAACAAAGATCTTGAGAGGAATGAGCGTAGCAGAGAAATAATGGGAATAGTTCAATGAAAACCAAGCTGTAAAAGGGCAACAAATTCAACATGTGAGGTCCTTTTTCCTTCGAGCCTTTCCGCATGTTTGGAGAAGGGATCTCCCTCTCAAAATACGCGAAATCAGAGGAAGAAAAGAGCGGGAATGATCAGAAGTCAGAGGCTCATTCAGTCAGAAACAAACAGAAATACTCGTGTCCTTTCTGACGAGGGAACCATCTAAGCGTAAGGTGGCGGATTTTGATCGCACCTGTCCAGATCGATTACTACGGTCGAAAAAATGATTCTGGCATTTTCAATTTTTCCTAAATAGCCTCTGGCGATTTTATATTGATTTTTAAAAATTTGCATAAATTGAGGATGTCGGTTGCTGACCAATGTTAGCGATTGTCGGTATCTTGCTTGTGACTAAAAAACGTGGAATGCGTGGCGCAGTGGGTTGCGTGGGTTGCGCGCTCGCTTTCAATTTTGAACGTCACAGGTTCGAACCCCATTCGGTTGAACTTTTTGCTGTGCTGCAGTTTGGAAATTCAAGTTTGGTGAAGCACGGAGGGTACGGGTCATACAAATTCTTCCGGTTTGAGAGCACACCAAATCCGCGTTGCGCCCGTTTCATGCGTCGCGGCTAGGCACAGCATATAGCTCTCCTCCAAATGAATCGATCGAAGTGATTTAAACTCCCTCCAAAAGTTACCGTAATATGTGGTCATTAATTTGAAAATTTAGGTAACTCCCTCCAAAAGTTACCGTAATATGTGGTCATTAATTTGAAAATTCTGGCAACTGGCAATTTGCCAGCAATTTCACCTTCGCTAAGGATTTTGAAGTTCCGTTACGTTTGTGTCACACAATACGATTGTGGAAAACTTAAGAAATTTACAGTTCGAGGCACCAAAATTCTCTCAAACCGGAAGGGGGTACCCTCCGTGGTGAAGTACATAAGAAAAAAATTATTCCGGTGAGAGGTGTCCACTTCACCCAGGTTTGAGATTCCACAATGACCTAAACAGTTCGGAAGCAGAAAGTAGTCTTCTTCCAGGTGGCAACCCTATGTATGCCTATCACGGTACTTTTGGAAATGAGGGCAGAATAAAAAAATAACCTTGATATTCGCGTTCCTCGCACCAAATAACCCCCGTGGTGATTTTGTGTAAAAAAGTTATACTGACATTTTGGAGCAGGAGTAACCTAATAGGTCATTATGGCTTCGCAAGAGTGGACGAAGGGAACACCTTCCAATACCCAATGCCCTTATAGACAAGTAGAATGAAATGTATACGAACATTCCTCTCAAACTTGAATTCCACAACTGCAGGTGGTACAATTGTACTATTCCCACACCTGAAGTCGAAAACTTTTTTAACCAAAATTTTTCCCAAGGGGGTTTTCGGTACGGGGAATACGAATATCATATGTATTTGTTATCATGAGCTAATTTTTAGTTAGGCAAGGTTGGAGAAGTAAGATTCTCACTTTGCCATGGTGGTTGGCCAAGCCAAGCCATAGAAAGAAATGAATATGATATTCGTTTTCCCCTCGTCGAAAACCACCCTGGAATGAATTTACCCGAAAAAAAATTTT
>CALZFC010000005.1:2335000-2400000 GCA_945643635.1 Allodiplogaster sudhausi
AGTTTTCTCTCATTTTTTAACAAGAGAATTTCATAAACAGTTACTTTCATGTTTTCTTTCGTATGTATCTGCTGTAAGTTGAATTGCCATTTTTCATTTTTGAGAACCATGAACAACTTATTGATGCCCATTCGGCATCGACAGCCGAATCTCCCCTATGTTCGTCAGCAGCCGATGCTTTTCTTCTACCCCAATGATAGGCTTCTGCATCTTCGCTTCCGAATGAGACCTGCGCGAGTCAGAGAATTGGTACAAGAGCTTGCCACTGCTCTTAATCACTACAGTCTCGGCGACTGGGCCATCACGCCAACCAACCAGGCATGAGCAAGACATTTTTCTAGGGAATTCGCGAGACAGAGGGAGAGCGAGAGATCGAGAGAGAACGAGCGGGAGAGAGAGTGGGAGAGAGAGAGAGAGAGAGGGGATAGAGATTGTGTGGACAGCGAGAGAGAGAAAGAGAGAGAGAGAGAGAGATAATTTTTGCCCTCTCACTTTTGCACACTATCTCGTTCCGCATGTCCAAACTTAAACGAACTTTCAACATTGATACGGTTTGTATCATGAACAAAGTTTGAAGGAAACTTTACTCATCTTTCCCATTTTCCATACTAAAACGCCCAAAAGATGCTTGAAGTTCTGATTTTTGTTGACTCAGGTTTCAACAAAAGTTTGTTTTACTTTTCTCCCTAGATTAATAGCACGGCTGGTGAAAGCGGAGAATGTGTGAACTGGGAAGTGCGGTGAAATTGGACTCATGGTCAGACCATCTCATTCCTGGCCAATCTCCGGAGGGGCTCGGCACAAGATGCACATCACTTCTTCTTCGTCTTTGACTTTAGCATATCCACTGGCGTTCTCTCTCTCTCGCATACAGTCCCATAACATATCTACATATTTCTCCATCTCTCGTTTTTTTTCTCGCCAGTTCTCTTTTTAGCTATCTTGTTACTCCACCGTCTCTCTTTACATTCATTTTTAAACGATTTATGAATAAATAATAATAATAAATTAATTAATTAATTAAATTAATAGGTATTACTATCTATGAATGCGTAAATGCCTACATACATATGTCTGTATGTACATACGTACATATACAATTGTCTATCTCATTCTCTTTCAGATCTCCCTTGTTAGCTTCTCTGTGATTTCGAGATTCTTTGACCAAGGGTTGTTTCGCAACTTTTTCCTCTGTGTTCTTCTTTCTTAAAGTGCCAGTCAACCAATGCACCATTTGATGGGCAAAACTAGTAAGAGCAGCACGAGGAAACGCAACGTCTAGTGAGCATTCGCTCTCTCCAATTACTCAATTCTTCTTCCCTTACTCTTTCTCTCTCACTCTCTCTCTCTCTCTCACTCTCTACATTTCTCTCTCTGTCTTTCTCACTCACTCTCTTTCTTTCTCATCTCTCACTCTTTCTCTCAGACCCTTTCCTTTGTCCCCCTGTATACAATATTCTAAAGTTCAAAGTCCCCATTGCGCGAATAGCTGCAGCATGGATTGAGCAAGCTCTGGTCACTCAATTGCGGTCTGCCTTTCCCCAAGAAGTGTCCCTCTCGGCAATAAGTATTTCCTACGCACATGGTTGCTCTTGTTCTCTAACCTCTATCTCAATCTCCCTTTCTTTTTCTCTCTCTCTCACTCTTTCTCTGAGTTTCTCTCTCTCTGTGAGTCTATCTCTCTCTCTCGCTCTCTCTCTCTCTCTCTCTCTCTCTCTCTCTCTCTGTTATGAATGTCTCTCTTTTCTTTAGTCTTCTCTCCTTGCTACACCATCAAATCTTCCACTTTCACTCGCTATCTCCAAGAGAGACTTGGTCATCTTGTTTCTGTATCTAGATTCCTTTTCAACCAAAACGTGTTATGAACAGTGGAGCAAGGGCAGAAAAGGAGTGAGAGAGAAGTTGATTTGGCGGGACTTGCGCAGACTGGCAGCTTCTTCTTATTCTTCTTCTCTTTCCAACTCTCTTCATCATCCTGACAAATTCCCTTTTGGCAGTCAGAGTTGATTTACAAAGAACTCTTATTTACTTATGCACAGGATGGATAAGACATTTCATCACTTTGCTAGACAAATCTCCGGTGATATTGTTTTTGGCGGGCCTAACTCTTTCTCGCCATTTCTGTTCTCTCTCCCTTATTATCTCTCTCTCACTCTCTCTCTCTCTCTCGCACTATCTGTCTGTCTCGCTCTCTCACATTTCCAATTAATACAGCCTAAGATGATGCTTCTTTTACAGCGTGACGGTGAAGATAATTTATCGGACTTGAATAAGGATGATCTCCGCAGGTGATTTTCCTCAATCGATTTTGGAGCGGGCGCCTGCACTCAGGTTTAATTTTTTTATATCACGTTGGCTGCTTGTTTTATTAAGACACCCATTTAAAGGACAAACAAACAAACATACATATGTACATACATACATTTGTAGTTCTTTTAAAGTTTACCTATCTCCCTTACTCCTTTTCCGCTCTCTCTCTCTCTCTCTATCTCTCTCTCCCTCTCTCTCTCTATCTATCTATCTCTCTCTCTCTATCTATCTCTCTCTCTCTCCCTGTCTCTCTCTCTCTCTCTCTCTCTCTTGCTTTCTCTTACTCTCTCTGTCTCTCTGTCTCTCTCTGTCTCTGTCTCTCTCTCTCTCTCCGTCTCTCTCTTTTCCTCGTTCTCTCGCTTCCTTTTGATGCAGGTCTTCAGTGGCGGTGCCGCCAGAGCTGGACTCCGAGTTCTTTGCTGCTCGCTTCGCATGGCTAGAAAAGAAGGACGAAGAGGCAGCTGAACGAATCCGCGAGTACCTCAGCCATCGCCGTCTCATTGGATACGACAAGATGGATGAGATGACTATTCTCACTTCGAATCCAATGACTAAAGCTGTTTTCGAGGTTCCGTTGGAAAGGCCAAATGCTCTATTACAAATCCGCCATATAAATAAAAGGTTTCCAGCGTTTTTCTTGTTCCCCAATGACGACCTCTCCTAAGTCCGGATCCCTGCATGTTTTCATGCAGAGAATGAAAGGCGTTCATCTCAACGAGGTTTGTTTCTCACGTTGCTTTCTTTATTTTCCTGATCTTCCAACGGTAAGCGCTTCTATTTAGCTTTTTCTCTCCCTGTTAATTATTTGCAATTCTGCATCTTACCAGTAGTTTGTTATCTTGTTGAGCTACTCTACTGAGTTCAGTTAACAAGTTAGTCATGTTAAAAATTTGATGTTGCAAAAATAATCTTGCTGTATTTTTTTTCATAGATTTTCTGCCTTTAATAGTGAATCTGTCATTCAATTTCTTTTGCTCTCTCTCTCTCTCTCTCTCTCTAATTCTCTCTCTAACACTCTCTCTAACACTCTCTCTAACACTCTCTCTCCTATTCTTTCCCTTTCTTTTGGCGTTCCTTACAGATTCTGAAGGTCGTACCTGCATCGTACATCTTTCATTCCTATTTTGCTCTCCAAGATGTCTTCGGACGTGTAATCGCGAAAACGGAAAGAGAAACGGGTTTCTACAACTCTTCATTCATTACAACGGAGAAGACTACTCCCTTGGTTGAGGAAAGCGAAGTGGAGTCGTTACGATTCTCGACCTGTCTGGCCTGAACCTCTCCGAGTTCCTAAATCCACTCAGTGTTCAATGCAAACTTGCCCGTCTCATCGTTTTCTTTTGGGCAGAATACTTCGGAGAAGCGGTATTTTCGAATTGATTACCCAGAAAGAGAGAGAGAGAGAGAGAGAGAGAGAGAGAAAGGGAGAGAGAGAGAGAGCGAGAGAGAGATCGAGAGAGAGATGTCACTTCCAATTTAGCTGCTGAAACTGCTAATCGTGAATCCTCCTGGAATCGTCTCTCTGATGTGGCAGATCACGCAGCAAATCATCGACGAGAGAACAGTGAATCGCCTCTCTTTCCTGTCATCTCCTCAAGAACTATTCAACCATCTTGACATCGAAGTGAGCAGAAGAGTAAAGATGAAGAGTGAAGATCTTTGATTGGCAGGCAATCCCAGCCGAGTACGGAGGGAAGAGGGTGGATGACTCGGGCTACTCCTCGCCCCCCTCGGCCTGCGCCAATGCCCCTCTCCCAGTCACTTCCGCAGACTACTCGGCTCCTGATTTCCTCTGGCGGAAATTCGATGCTCCTTCACCAAAGCCAAAGAGCCACTCCCTGAAAGGACACAAGAGTCTCGAGCTTCCCGTGTCAGACTTTTCATGTTCAATCTTCACAAATACAGTATCAAATTGTAACAAATATACATATGTCGAAATGAGATGTTGAGCGGAAGGAGGGCTGTGTTGGCCTAATGGTAAGCTTATGGTGAGGAGGCGGCAGAGAAGCAGAAGCTGCTGATTCTCTCTCAGCAGACTGCGCCTTCTTCTCCCCCACATCTCCAGCCAGGACCAAGTTTTCCATTTTCAGCATCCTTAATGCATCAGGTACAATTGAAAGGAACCATGTTTGTATGTGTGGATGGGTCCTGTAAGGAAAGTCATAAAAGCTGAAATTGAGCACCGACATCCTCGTGTTCATCCACTGCTTCTCCTTCTGGGATGTGTGAGAAGTGTGCTGCTCAAGCAATGACTTACCACCAGCTGATGAGCCTCCTGGATCCTTCCTTCTCTCTTGATCTCCTCTCCACTCTCGCTCTTCTATTTCCCATTTGCCCACACAGAAACAGTTCTTCATGACTTATTTCTCATTATTTCTATGATTCCATATATTCATATTTGCAATCACATTTTACGTTCTTCTCATACTTAAGTTTCTTGCAGTTAGGTGTCTATGGGTCCCATCTCTTTATTTTTCTCACGGCTTTATTCAATTAAATTCGATATGTGCTTTTAGCTGCAATAATATTTATTGTTGTTCTCACTACTTGCGTTAAAAACGCGAATTGTTCTGGTACTTGCGCTGAGATCTCTCCAAATCTTCCTCCCTCAAGGGAGCACTAACATTCTCCTCCTTCAATTCTTCCAGCACTTCCCTTCCACTCTCTCTTTCTCTGCTTCTTCTCTCTCTCGCCTTCTCCTTAAACTACTGTAAGTGGTATCTCTTTGAGTCATTGCGGTTGCCTTCCATGCCATTGCTTTTCTCTCTCTATTGTCTCTAGCTTTTACGTTCTCTTAGAAACTCTCTGCCTTCTGTCTTGTCCAATAAGGATGGAGCTGTCTTCTGACTTCCTGAATTCTTTCTCTCTCTCTCTCCCTCTCGCTCTCGTTTTCGCCCTCTCTCCCTCTGTCTCTCTCCCTCTGACTCTTGTTCACATTGTCCCTCTCTTCTCGACCTTCCATTCTCATTCTTCTCTTTCCGAAATGCGTCTTCAGTGGAATGATGGCTGAAGGGAGAAGGGCATGGATCCGAGCCATTTCTTTTTTCTCCGTCTCTGTTCCTTGCGTACTCTCACTGTCATTCCTTTCTGTCTTGAGAATCTTGCTTTTTTTCTTCTACCGTAATCTGTAAAGCGTGGACTGATGAAGCTGCTAGTTTAATAAAACTGGAAAAATATTAACAGAAGTGAATGAGGAATGTTTCGTTCACAGAAATATGAATCAATAAAGCGATATATTTGAGAATGTTCGAATAACAACGCCGTTTTCAGTATAAGAAACAACCAGTCAAGGAGAAAGAGAAGAGGAGAATGAACAACAGTGACAAATATAAATAAATAAATATAGCATGAAAAGCAAGAAACGTAAAGGATAAGCTTGCACTGGAGGATGATTTGCATGGATATTTCAAGGGGGCGATATGGAAGGGAATTCACTGTTCGATTCTCCTGCCGATGCAGGGGTCCTTGTCTACGAGTGAAGAGAGGAGAGCGCAATGGAGAGAAACATTGTATCTGAAGCCGATTCTCTCCTCGAGTTGGCGGGAGATGCAGCCAGAGAAGCAATTGTTGCGTCTGTGGAAAGAGTCCTGCAAAGCGCTCCCTTCTATTCTTACTATTTCATTTACATGCAAAGCGAAAAGCCTGCAGTGTTTAACAATCGAAGCATAAGGATAATATTTTAACTAGAACTAAATATGATAACTAGCCTTGAGGCATCTCGACTTGCGGCGGATCTTCTTAGTGAGGGGAGGAAGAGTGGGCAGAATGCACTTCTGCAGCACGTGAAGGCGCTCCCCCACCTCCCTCTCCACATCTCGCATCGAAGACTCGCAGGCACTCTCGCACTCAGATGACCACAGCAGAGAGCAGCACACATCAGCTGAGATATGAAGAGAGAGAGAGAGAGAGAGAGAGGGAGAGAGAGGGAGGTAGAGAGAGAGAGGGAGAGAGAGAGGGAGAGAGGGAGAGAGATAGAGGAAGAGAGGGATATGGTGGAGAGAGGGGAGACAGGGAGAGAGATAGAGAGAGGGAGAGAGGCAAATGGAGATGGAGAGAGGGAGAGAAAGATGGAGACAGGGTGAGAGAGATGGAGAGAAGGAAAGAGATAGAGGGAGAGATGGAGATGGATTGAGGTAGAGATGAAGAGAGAGAGAGAGAGAGAGAGAGAGATGGAAGAGAAATTGAAACAGAGATGGAAAGATAAAGAGAAGACATCTCAGTTAGAAATTAATGAGAGAGAAACAAATGCAGTTAACAATCATTCTCGATATCTGACATTGAATCATTGAATGACTTCAACCGCAAAAAAAGGCTTGGCAGGAGGATAATGAGAATGAAAGCGAACAAATTGAGAGTGAAAGAGAGCGAGAGAGAGTGTGAGAGAGAGAGAGAGTGAGAGAGAGAGTGAGAGAGAGAATGATGGGCCTTGCAAAGAGTGAAAGGAAGGAGAGGGAAAGTGTCCAATGGATCTTCTTTCAGCCTCTCACACTCTCTCCAACCTTTTTTGTGTCTTTTTTCCGAAGTCTAGCAAAGAGGTCGATTGATTCCCTTCAGAGTGCTGCCTTGCTTTGACGAGGACATGCTTGTTCAACAAAAAAAGGACAATGAGAGAAGAGAGATGGAAAGTTTAAGACAAAGAAGAGAGACGGTGAGAGAAAGAGAGTGTGATTGAGAAAGAGAATATGGGAGAGTGAATTAATAAGCGAGGGAGTTCTAAAAGATTCAGAGAAGCACTTTGGTCAGCTCGTTCAGAACACTTATGAGTCATTCAATTACAACTTCTTGCCAGGGGATGCTTCTGATTGCAGGAATGCAACTGAGATTACAAGGATGGATATTAATTATCAACAGGAAGAAGAGAGAAAGAAAGAGAGAGAGAGAGAGAGAGAGAGAGAGAGAGAGGGAAGAGAGGGAGAGATTGAAAGTGATGTTAGAGAAGGAGAGAATGGGTACCGTTGTGTGCGAGGAGAGGTTCGGCTCCGATGAGTGTTTCCCTGCAGAGAGCATGCGCCCTGCCAAGGAGTCGGTCACATCTCTCGTGGGGAGAAGAGAAGGGGAGGAGGGGGGCCAGGAGTACCTGGAAGGGGAGGAGGGGGGCCAGGAGTACCTGGAAGGGGAGGAGGGGGGCCAGGAGTACCAGGAGCCACCACAGCATTCCTTCTCTTCCCTTCTCCACTGCGTCTGTCCCCGCTCTCCTATTTCACTTCTTCTCCTCCCTTCCTCCCCCTTTTCTCTCTCTCCCTTCTCATTCACGCGCCACCCGTCACTGTCCCTCTTTCATGCTCTCTTCTCGCGTCTTCAGTGGAATGATGGCTGAAGGGAGAAGGGCATGGATCCGAGCCATTTCTTTTTTTCTCCGTCTCTGTTCCTTGCGTACTCTCACTGTCATTCCTTTCTGTCTTGCCAATCTTGCTTTTTTTTTCTTCTACCGTAATCTGTAAAGCGTGGACTGATGACACAGGGGTCACAAATGTCCAATAGTTGCCATACATAGTGTGAATCAGGTGAACGGATGAATATCACTAACGGTATTTTATAGTCCACATTTAACAATTTACAACCATTCGAAAACTACACTTTCAAAGCACATCACGTAGCAAAGTTAGTATGGCTCGTGTATCACACGGGTCCCAAAAACGGTAATTTTCTTCTATGTCACAAAGAGGTGGTCCTGAGCGGAAAACTCAAGACTTGTTGCGGCAGTGTAGTATCTCATATTTGGTGAACTTAAAGTCTTGCAAATTTTTATATGGGGTGTGACTCCTGTGTGATGAAGCTGCTAGTTTAATAAAACTGGAAAAATATTAACAGAAGTGAATAAGGAATGTTTCGTTCACAGAAATATGAATCAATAAAGTGATATATTTGAGAATGTTCGAATAACAACGCCGTTTTCAGTGGAAGAAAGCTCCAGTCAAGGAGAAAGAGAAGAGGAGAATGAACAACAGTGACAAATATAAATAAATAAATATAGCATGAAAAGCAAGAAACGTAAAGGATAAGCTTGCACTGGAGGATGATTTGCATGGATATTTCAAGGGGGCGATATGGAAGGGAATTCACTGTTCGATTCTCCTGCCGATGCAGGGGTCCTTGTCTACGAGTGAAGAGAGGAGAGCGCAATGGAGAGAAACATTGTATCTGAAGCCGATTCTCTCCTCGAGTTGGCGGGAGATGCAGCCAGAGAAGCAATTGTTGCGTCTGTGAAAAGAGTCCTGCAAAGCGCTCCCTTCTATTCTTACTATTTCATTTACATGCAAAGCGAAAAGCCTGCAGTGTTTAACAATCGAAGCATAAGGATAATATTTTAACTAGAAATAAATATGATAACTAGCCTTGAGGCATGTCGACTTGCGGCGGATCTTCTTAGTGAGGGGAGGAAGAGTGGGCAGAATGCACTTCTGCAGCACGTGAAGGCGCTCATCCACCTCCCTCTCCACATCTCGCATCGAAGACTCGCAGGCACTCTCGCACTCAGATGACCACAGCAGAGAGCAGCACACATCAGCTGAGATATGAAGAGAGAGAGAGAGAGAGGGAGAGAGAGAGGGAGGTAGAGAGAGAGAGAGGGAGAGAGAGAGGGAAAGAGGGAGAGAGATAGAGGAAGAGAGGGAGATGGTGGAGAGAGGGGAGACAGGGAGAGAGATAGAGAGAGGGAGAGAGGGAGAGAGGGAAATGGAGATGGAGAGAGGGAGAGAAAGATGGAGACAGGGTGAGAGAGATGGAGAGATGGAAAGAGATAGAGGGAGAGATGGAGATGGATTGAGGTAGAGATGAAGAGAGAGAGAGAGAGATGGAAGAGAAATTGAAACAGAGATGGAAAGATAAAGAGAAGACATCTCAGTTAGAAATTAATGAGAGAGAAACAAATGCAGTTAACAATCATTCTCGATATCTGACATTGAATCATTGAATGAGTTCAACCGCAAAAAAGGCTTGGCAGGAGGATAATGAGAATGAAAGCGAACAAATTGAGAGTGAAAGAGAGCGAGAGAGAGTGAGAGAGAGAGAGAGAGTGAGAGAGAGAGTGAAAGAGAGAATGATGGGCCTTGCAAAGAGTGAAAGGAAGGAGAGGGAAAGTGTCCAATGGATTTTCTTTCAGCCTCTCACACTCTCTCCAACCTTTTTTGTGTCTTTTTTCCGAAGTCTAGCAAAGAGGTCGATTGATTCCCTTCAGAGTGCTGCCTTGCTTTGACGAGGACATGCTTGTTCAACAAAAAAAGGACAATGAGAGAAGAGAGATGGAAAGTTTAAGACAAAGAAGAGAGACGGTGAGAGAAAGAGAGTGTGATGGAGAAAGAGAATATGGGAGAGTGAATTAATAAGCGAGGGAGTTCTAAAAGATTCAGAGAAGCACTTTGGTCAGCTCGTTCAGAACACTTATGAATCATTCAATTACAACTTCTTGCCAGGGGATGCTTCTGATTGCAGGAATGCAACTGGGATTACAAAGATGGATATTAATTATCAACAGGAAGAAGAGAGAAAGAAAAAGAGAGAGAGAGAGAGAGAGAGAGAAGGAAGAGAGGGAGAGATTGAAAGTGATGTTAGAGAAGGAGAGAATGGGTACCGTTGTGTGCGAGGAGAGGTTCGGCTCCGATGAGTGTTTCCCTGCAGAGAGCATGCGCCCTGCCAAGGAGTCGGTCACATCTCTCGTGGGGAGAAGAGAAGGGGAGGAGGGGGGCCAGGAGTACCTGGAAGGGGAGGAGGGGGGCCAGGAGTACCTGGAAGGGGAGGAGGGGGGCCAGGAGTACCAGGAGCCACCACAGCATTCGTTCTCTTCCCTTCTCCACTGCGTCTGTCCCCGCTCTCCCCTTTCACTTCTTCTCCTCCCTTCCTCCCCCTTTTCTCTCTCTCCCATCTCATTCACGCTCCATCCGTCACTGTCCCTCTTTCATGATCTCTTCTCGCGTCTTCAGTGGAATGATGGCTGAAGGGAGAAGGGCAAGGATCCGAGCCATTTCTTTTTTTCTCCGTCTCTGTTCCTTGCGTACTCTCACTGTCATTCCTTTCTGACTTGCCAATCTTGCTTTTTTTCTTCTACCGTAATCTGTAAAGCGTGGACTGATGACACAGGGGTCACACGTGTCCAAAAGTTGCCATACATAGTGTGAATCAGGTGAACGGATGAATATCACTAACGGTATTTTATAGTCCACATTTAACAATTTACAACCGTTCGAAAACTACACTTTCAAAGCACATCACGTAGCAAAGTTAGTATGGCTCGTGTATCACACGGGTCCCAAAAACGGTAATTTTCTTCTATGTCACAAAGAGGTGGTCCTGAGCGGAAAACTCAAGACTTGTTGCGGCAGTGTAGTATCTCATATTTGTTGAACTTAAAGTCTTGCAAATTTTTATATGGGGTGTGACCCCTGTGTGATGAAGCTGCTAGTTTAATAAAACTGGAAAAATATTAACAGAAGTGAATGAGGATTGTTTCGTTCACAGAAATATGAATCAATAAAGCGATATATTTGAGAATGTTCGAATAACAACGCCGTTTTCAGTGGAAGAAAGCTCCAGTCAAGGAGAAAGAGAAGAGGAGAATGAACAACAGTGACAAATATAAATAAATAAATATAGCATGAAAAGCAAGAAACGTAAAGGATAAGCTTGCACTGGAGGATGATTTGCATGGATATTTCAAGGGAGCGATATGGAAGGGAATTCACTGTTCGATTCTAATGCCGATGCAGGGGTCCTTGTCTAAGAGTGAAGAGAGGAGAGCGCAATGTAGAGAAACATTGTATCTGAAGCCGATTCTCTCCTCGAGTTGGCGGGAGATGCAGCCAGAGAAGCAATTGTTGCGTCTGTGGAAAGAGTCCTGCAAAGCGCTCCCTTCTATTCTTACTATTTCATTTACATGCAAAGCGAAAAGCCTGCAGTGTTAACAATCGAAGCATAAGGATAATATTTTAACTAGAACTAAATATGATAACTAGCCTTGAGGCATCTCGACTTGCGGCGGATCTTCTTAGTGAGGGGAGGAAGAGTGGGCAGAATGCACTTCTGCAGCACGTGAAGGCGCTCCCCCACCTCCCTCTCCACATCTCGCATCGAAGACTCGCAGGCACTCTCGCACTCAGATGACCACAGCAGAGAGCAGCACACATCAGCTGAGATATGAAGAGAGAGAGAGAGAGAGAGAGAGAGAGAGAGAGAGGTAGAGAGAGAGAGGGAGAGAGATAGAGGAAGAGAGGGAGATGGTGGAGAGAGGGGAGACAGGGAGAGAGATAGAGAGAGGGAGAGAGGGAGAGAGGGAAATGGAGAGGGAGAGAGGGAGAGAAAGATTGAGACAGGGTGAGAGAGATGGAGAGAAGGAAAGAGATAGAGGGAGAGATGGAGATGGATTGAGGTAGAGATGAAGAGAGAGAGAGAGATGGAAGAGAAATTGAAACAGAGATGGAAAGATAAAGAGAAGACATCTCACAAGTGAACCATCTAAGCATAACCCTTCGGATTTTGATCTCACCTGTCCAGATTGATAGACCAAGTCGAGAAATGATGAAAACCATTTTCACTTTTTCCTAAATGGCCTCCGGCGATTTTATATTGATTTTTAAAGTTTGCATAAAATCGTAGAATTTAGTGGCTTTACCACTGTTAATGTCTGGCTTAAGCAATTGAACAGGCCTGCAGGGCGCAGTGGGTTGCGTGCTCGCTTATGGTTTTGAATGTCACAGGTTCGAACCCCATTCGGTTGAAATCTTTTGCTACGGGTTCTATTCCCACCCCAGAGGTCGAACTTCAGAAAAAAATTTTTCGCTGAAATTCATTCCATGGCAGTTTTCGGCACGGGAAAAACGAATATCATATTCATTTCTTGCTCTGGCTTCAACGACCCTCGCAAAGTGAGTATCATACTACCATAACCTTGCCAAACTTACCGTGAAACTGACCGCAAGATAACAAATAGATATGCTATTCGTATTTCCCGTACCGAAAACCCCCTTGGAATGCATTTCAGTGAAAAAAGTTTTTTTTTAAAGTTCCACTTCTAGGGTGGGAATAGTACAACTGTACCTCCTGCAGTTTTGGAATTCAAGTATGGAGAAGTACATACGAAAAAATTTATTCCGATGAGAGGAGAGTTCGAATACACTTTAAATTCGTGTAACGAGGGCTTTCATCTTGTCTATAAGGGCATTGGGCGTTGGAAGGTGTTCACTTCACCCATGGTTGCGAATCCATTATGGCCTATTAGGTTACTCCTGCCCTAAAAATATCGATAAAAGTTTTTCCCCCAAAAGCACTATAGGGGGGGGGGTTATTTGGTGTGAAGAACATGAATATAAAGATTATTTTTTAATTCTGACCTTTCCAAAAGTTAAGTAGTATAAATAGGGTTGTAATGTGGTTGCAGAAGTGGAAGAAGAATTGTTTCTGGTTTGCGAATTGTTTAGGTGGTTGTGGATTCGTAAACAATAAGTCGTGGGAACAATTTTAATAAGAAAATTTTTTTGGTATGAAAATACTTATTTAAAATTTAAATTTTAAAAAACAAAGCAAAACATTTGAACCGAATGGGGTTCGAACCTGTGACGCTCAAAAGTGAAAGCTAGCATGCAACCCGCTGCGCCACGCAGGCCATGTATTTTACTTTCAAGCTAGATGCCGACAATGGCAAAATATTTATGAGCAACCTATCTCCTCAATTTATGCAAATTTTTAAAAATCAATATAAAATCGCCGGAGGCCATTTAGGAAAAAGTGAAAATGGTTTTCATCATTTCTCGACTTGGTCTATCAATCTGGATAGGTGCGATCAAAATCCGCCGGGTTATGCTTAGATGGTTCCCTTGTCAGTTAGAAATTAATGAGAGAGAAACAAATGCAGTTAACAATCATTCTCGATATCTGACATTGAATCATTGAATGACTTCAACCGCAAAAAAAGGCTTGGCAGGAGGATAATGAGAATGAAAGCGAACAAATTGAGAGTGAAAGAGAGCGAGAGAGAGTGAGAGAGAGAGTGAGAGAGAGAGTGAGAGAGAGAATGATGGGCCTTGCAAAGAGTGAAAGGAAGGAGAGGGAAAGTGTCCAATGGATCTTCTTTCAGCCTCTCACACTCTCTCCAACCTTTTTTGTGTCTTTTTTCCGAAGTCTAGCAAAGAGGTCGATTGATTCCCTTCAGAGTGCTGCCTTGCTTTGACGACTACATGCTTGTTCAACAAAAAAAGGACAATGAGAGAAGAGAGATGGAAAGTTTAAGACAAAGAAGAGAGACGGTGAGAGAAAGAGAGTGTGATGGAGAAAGAGAATATGGGAGAGTGAATTAATAAGCGAGGGAGTTCTAAAAGATTCAGAGAAGCACTTTGGTCAGCTCGTTCAGAACACTTATGAGTCATTCAATTACAACTTCTTGCCAGGGGATGCTTCTGATTGCAGGAATGCAACTGGGATTACAAAGATGGATATTAATTATCAACAGGAAGAAGAGAGAAAGAAAAAGAGAGAGAGAGAGAGAGAGAGAGAGAGGGAAGAGAGTCAGAGATTGAAAGTGATGTTAGAGAAGGAGAGAATGGGTACCGTTGTGTGCGAGGAGAGGTTCGGCTCCGATGAGTGTTTCCTTGCAGAGAGAGAGAGTACCTGGAAGGGGAGGAGGGGGGCCAGGAGTACCTGGAAGGGGAGGAGGGGGGCCAGGAGTACCAGGAGCCACCACAGCATTCCTTCTCTTCCCTTCTCCACTGCGTCTGTCCCCGCTCTCCCCTTTCACTTCTTCTCCTCCTTTCCTCCCCCTTTTCTCTCTCTCCCTTCTCATTCACGTGCCACCCGTCACTGTCCCTCTTTCATGCTCTCTTCTCTCTCTCTCTTCTCAACAGAAGTTAGCGGGAAGTCTCTGGGCAGGATCTGTCGAAGAAAATACCCCGGGTTTCGGAAAATGATTTATATTCGAAAGTAGAGGTTAATTTTTTCAAGTTATCCCGTGCCTTTACGGATGATCTCTTCACAGCAACCGAGCCAAATATGGTGCCGCTAGATGAATTTGGTACTGTATGCAGTGGCATCTTCTTCGAGAGTTGCGAAATGTGTCATTGCTGCTCGCGACGCACTAATACTTGCGTTGGCTGAGCATGAGCCATGAGAGAAGTGCTAATGAGTCTCGTCAATTGCTTTCCAAATCATTAGCTGAGGTAAACTTGCCCTTCTGCTTTTAGCCAGTAAAGATGCTTGCTTTTCAGTTTGAGGATGACGGTAAGTTCAGTACGGAAAAGAAGACATTTCGCCTTCTCCGCGACATGGTCAGAGCATCGGAGGCCGAAGCCGAGAGCCTTCCCAGACTTCTTCTGACCTTTCTGGGATCATCTTCGAGTGTCACTCGTCTCTACGCTCTCCAAGTCACTGACAACTTCTGCTGTCGAATCTGCCTCTTCCGTCTTTCTTTCAACACACATCTCATGGTTTCTGATCGTTTTCGGTAGGAGGGTTTCAAATTTTTATTACTCTTTCATTATAAGGAGGTCCTGGTTCTGGTGGCCGAAACTGACCCCTTGCACTATCCATTGCCGGGGTCGCGTGGCGAGGCAGAGAAACTGAATCTAGCCGCCATATCAACATTCAAAAGATGGGACGATCGCTTTGGAGAAGCATATGTTCCACTGAAGAGTGTAAGCCGTTTGTTACTTTTTTATCCATAGTTAATCATAACTGTTAATGGTGTTAAAGAGGAGTGTTAATGGTGCGCTATTGGATTTAGGCAGTCAACAAATTAGTGTTGCTGAAAACGATGGATTTCCAGCACTCGTCGGCCGAGACGAGCGTTGAGAGGAGAAGAAAGGAAGCCGCCGAGGCTAAGAAAGCGCGGAAAGCTCAGGAAGTCAGCAGCAAACTGATGAAGTCATCTTCTCATTCAAAGACAAAAGAGTATTTAAGGTGGCTGAAGGTGTCAGGCGCCAGTTCGAGGAATCGAAGGAGGAGATGAAAAGAGTGATTGAAGAAGCGAGAAGTGCACTCTTCCTGCTTATTCCAGCCCATGGATTCTTCGACAGTAACAATGCTTCTGGGTATGGGAATTCGAATGTTAGCGATATACAGCTCTTAATTTTTTTCGAGTTGTTCATGAAGACTTCTCTTTTGGCTTTTATATTATTTTTCTGGTTTAGAAGCCGGTTCCCTCTTCTGCGTCCGCTCATGGCTATGGAAAATGAGAAGAGATCCTCGTTTATCTACACAAAAGCATCCCTTCTATCGTAGTGAGTGAAGCAAATGAAGATATCTTCCAAACTGTCAGAGATGTTGCCAAGATGCTCTTTTCCTACGAAAAAAGACTTGCCAGGTATTCTATTAATCTTATCTCTTTCATTTACTCTTCTCATTTTAGCTGGATTCGCGAGACCTCTGGAAACGTTTCTGCGGGTTCCCTTGTGAGTGAACTGCTGAGCATGCGGCGTGAGCTGCTCAATCAGATGGAGAAGATCAATGAGTTGGAGCGGAATGCTACGAAGGAACGGGAGAAGACTGTGGACAGCGATGGCGAGTAGGACGAATTCGTCGAAGTTGAAGAAGGTCTCAATTTATATTCTTTTATTCCAGAATTCTTTTCACGAGTAATACAATTTATTCATTTTGGTAGCTTTATTTTCGGTGAATTCCATTCCATCTCTGTGAACACAGTATCGTTATAGAAGTCGAACCACTGTTGCTGTCGTCATTGATAGCGGAGTCTTCTGGAGGAAGCAGAGTAATGGCCGAGGATGTGGCAGGAACGAGCGGAGATAATCAACAGAATTGTAGGACAGAGGAGAATGATTCAAGGCCCCCTCGAATTGCATTCGGATTGGATCTCAAGTACTGGGGAGAGAAGAACGTCGAACCAGCACAGATTGTCAACAACAATTCCGATTCGCACAGATTCTGGCGTGCGCCTGAAGATCGGTTTGTTCCTTCTTTTTTATGATTCAAACCTCCTGCAATGGCAATAAGACTTGTGTTGAGAGAAGATCGTGCAGAGAGTCGGGAAGTGTATGCGACGAGGATGATGACATTCGTAGGCGAGGAATTGAGAGGGAAGAAGGCCTGCCGAACTCCTCTGAAGAATGGCAAACTCTGCCCTCGAATGGATATTCTACGGTTTGATTCTTCGCAGCCTTTCTGGATTCCGTAGAATTCCCTTGATCGTAGTTAATTGTAGATGCCCCGTGCACGGAGTCATCATCGAGAGAGATGAGATGGGATTCCCTCTCGAAGAATAACCCGAGTCTTCCGAGCAAGCAGCCAGAGAAGAGAAGAGGGAAGAAGAAGAATACATGAGAGATCTGAAAGGATCTCTTGGCACATCTCTGCAGCCACCGACAAAGAAGAAGAGGAAGAAGAGAGAGGCTCCTTCTGAGGGACGGCTGGTCAGAGATCGCCTTGAAGTCAGCTCTTTTCTTCTCTAGCAACCCATTTCTAGCTGCTCTTTTCTCAACTAGAGGTTCTCGACCTTTTTCTATTCTTATACAAACTGAGCAAATCCCATTGCAGGCAAAGCTTCTAAACTCTCGCTCTGTGAAACGTGTTTCTGAAGTTTTCGAGGAAATGCGACGGGTCAAGATTCAGAAGAAGTTCGGAGAACAAACCTCGCATCGTAGTTAAATGTACATGTCATTTATTTATCAGAAGAATAAAAAAAGAATACAAGATGCGACCAAGTCTGGACCGATAAGTCTACCACTTTTACCCGATCGGCAGCTTATTCTCTGTACCCATCGACACCGAATGTTCATCGATGGTCAAAGATAAGTTCTAATTAGACAGGGCAAGTGGCGGGATGGCTGGAGGGAATGGGCGTGGCTAAGCTGGCTTGCTCTCCTTGCTCTTCTCCTCATCTTCTTGCTTCTTCAGATACTCTCCGTAGTCAATGAATCCGTCATGGTTGAAGTCTGAATGGGAGAGTACCATGTCGATCATCTTCACCATTTGTTCCTCGTCCGTCCTGGACCTAAATTCGTTGCATTGAGGGTGGAGATTCTACGGTAGTCTGTCTGTTCTGCTAATAACGGTTTATAAATAATAATAATAATAATAATAATAATAATAAAAAGAAAGGACCTCCGCTGCCGTGCTCGTGGTCGTGCGAGAGTGCTTTGAGTATCTCGAGGCCATCCACTCGCTGGTCCTTGTTCAAGTCGTGCAAGGAAAAGT
This sequence comes from Allodiplogaster sudhausi, assembly GCA_945643635.1. NCBI lineage: Eukaryota > Metazoa > Nematoda > Chromadorea > Rhabditida > Diplogasteridae > Allodiplogaster > Allodiplogaster sudhausi. The sequence continues at coordinate 2,352,440 of CALZFC010000005.1, forward strand.
AGTGGAACCTGGAAGGGCTTCTTCACCTTTCGAAGGAGTGGAGACTAGAAATATTAGAGTAAGGAGGGATCGCTCACTTTTGCTGTTCCGGTGTCATTCCGTTCACATCAATTTTATCCTGCAGGTGCTGGTTAATATGCCTGCAACGGTTTGCAGATAAAAAAAACATTTAAAAACTTTAACGAAGCTTTTTTTAGTCTTTCAACGTTAAAGTAGAGAATTAAAGGAGGAGTGAACGAACTCTTGCTCATGAACTTCTTGGCCACCGCCGAAGGACGAGCGGATTTCGTCTGCTTGTAACAGCCCTGCAAGACGAGACGCGATTTATATGCCCTTAGACATAACATCACTATTTTGATGTGTTAAATTTTATTTGCCGAATGTGAAGTTAATTTGACAAGTGATGCTTTGATAATAATTCAAAAAGAAAGAAATGGGGATATTTGGAAATGTTGATCTTAAGCCCGACCAGGGATGGTCAAAAAAAAACCAGGCCCGGGTCGGGCCGGGCCCGGGGGGCAAGCGGGCCGGGCCGGGCCCTATTTTCAAAATCTCGGCCCGGCCCGGGCCCGGGCCCGATAAATTGGCAACGGGCCGGCCCGGGCCTATGTTAAAACGGGCCCGGCCCGGGCCAGGCCTGGGCCCGGCCCGGCCCGTCGGGTATGCGGGCCGGGCCGGGCCGGGCCCGTGGGGTAAGCGGGCCGGGCCGGGCCGGGCCCGGGCCCGCCAAATTAGCAACGGGCCGGGCCGGGCCTAGGGCCCGGCCCGGGCTCGGCCCGCTTTGATCATCCCTGAGCCCGACAGACCTGCTATGACGAATAATAGCGAGAAGGACACGTAGCAGCAGCCGCGGCATTAATCTTGCGGTTTGTCCAAGACATGTCAAGGACAAGCGGTCATGACCGTTTCAAAATAAAACGGACACATGTCCTGGACACATCCACTTCCGCCTATCTTAATACACAGGGGTCTAGGACATGTCTAAGACATGTCCTGGACGCGTCCTGGACAAAAAAGAAAAAAATCTCGATGGTCATGGACACATTTGTGTGCTTGTCCCTAACGTGGTCATGACCACAGCGAGAGAGTGCATAAACGTGGAGAGCACAGAGTGACACGCTCGCGGTTACTACCGATGTCCCGGACAAATTATGGCATGCGACACAGTTTACGACAGATGACACACCTTTTTTGTAATTTTTGAAACAAATTTGGGGGTAAATATTAAACGAGCCAACAATTCTCGGACCTATGCAAGAACAATTTTCTGTTTTCTTTAACTGGCTATACTTCTATTATGTTGATTTGTTTTTTAGTTGATTTCGCTCTGTTTCTTAATGCCTTCGTCACCATTGTGTTGAAGAGCCTAGCTGAAGAGGCGGATAAAGCCTGCCTCGGGAACATCGTCCCGCGAATGCTGTGGCGGAATTACTGACTGGCGCCAACTCGCTCCTTCGCTGCTTAGCAGCATCCTCTGCTCGGCGCCATCGTATTCAAGGAGTGCTCACGAATGTTGCACGGACTGCCCTCCGTTCCTCTTCGCTGTTTCTCTCTCCCACCGTTTTTGTTATGCCCATGCTATGATTCCACGTCTATAAATGTTGTTACATCAAGTAAGAATTTCTCGAGATGTGGTTGTGCATGAGAAGGTACAGTTAAACTGACTTGCAGGAAGGACCTAGGACAAGCAGAGGACAAGTTGCAGCCTGTTTCTCCTGCCTGACATGGTGACCCTCATCCAACTGTTTGGACATAATTGCATAAGCTGTCTGGTGCACTCGAAGTATAAAGTTGAATTTTTTCAAAAGTGAGCTTAGAGCCAACCGTTTTAGCTTCTCTTTTTTTTAAATTTGAATATACTTGTGAAATAAACATAGAATAGAGGTAAAAAGTGCTGAAAATATCAAAGAAGCATTTTAACGCACATTTGTGCAGGTGTCCAGGACATGTCCATGACGAGTCCTTGACATGGTTATGACCAAGAACGGTCATGACCGATTGTCTTTGACATGTCTTGGACAAACGGCAAGATTAATGCCGCGGCAGATACTGCCTCTCGCCATGATAAGGCAGGACAATGAAAAGAAGAGTGAGCCCTTCTGCCAGCCACATTCATTTCTCTCTCTCTCTCTCTCGCTCTCTCTCTCGTACCTCTCTCTTCCTCTCTCTCTCTCTCTCGCTCTCTCTCTCGCTCGCTCTCTATCCCCTTTATACCCTCCCCCTACCATATTCGCCTATTCATATATTCGCCTGGAGGTTTTTCAACTTTTATTTATCCTATACTTATTGCGTCAACTCAGACAAACGGCTGAGAGCACCTCTTTCGAAACATTTACAATTTGGCATAGGAACAACAAGAGAAAGAGACAATAATAAATTATATAAATATTTAAAGTGAATTATGCGAATAGGTTCAACAAAACAACAGCATTAATATCACAACAGTTGACTGTATTATCCGCTCCTAGAATCCCTAAATAAAAGCAGAAAAAGAGCATTACGCAATGAATGCCCGGCAAACTCTTCTGGCAGACTTTTCATAATATGCTTTTGAGTATTGTCAATATGCTTTTGAAGATACCCTATCGTTTCAGAAGTAATAAGTGCTCTGAATAAGCGAATTTGGCCTATCTATGACAAGCATTTACAGATACAATTAATTAGCGAGCTCCATTAACACTAATAGCCACAAGGATCCTTAAAGAAATGCGCTTTCGGTTAAGGTCAAGAAAGGCGAGGGCTACCATTCCCTTTTTCTGGGACGCAGCCCGAAAAAAATGCAGCCTATGCCGATATTACCTTTGGTCGATCGGCAACAATTTGCTTAAGCTGCAAAGCGACAAAAGGGCATCAGGAGAGAGAGAGAGAGAGAGCGAGACGCAGAGAGAGAGAGAGAGACAGAGAGAGAGAGAGAGAGAGAAAGCGAGAGGGACAGATCAGTATTGTGGAGGGGGTGGGGGAGGCGCCTGGCCAGCAGCTTGTGCCTGATGTGCCCGAGCGGCCTCCTCTCTTATCTTCTGTGCTTTAAGGAACTCTCCGTATTCAATGAAGCCGTCCCGGTTGAAATCGTCGTCTCTGAGAATGGAGTCGATCATCTGCTCCAGTTCAATCTACGATGGCAGTGGAGGGGGTGCACCCGCTTGGTGGCCCGGCCCGGGATTCTCTGCACAGGACAAGGATCAGCAGTCTTTTAAAAGTGATAAGGAAACCAAGAACCACCACCAAGATATAAATACTGCTGGTAGCAGATAATAGTGATATGGAAAGTATTATAGCCTTTCTAAAGTTCCTATTAAGGCGTTGTTCTGAGGAAACATTGCCATCTTTAGGGCAAGTTATATAAAAACCAGTTAATATCTACCATTCAGCATTAAGTGTAGAGTAAGAGCTTAATTATATTCTCCTTTAGTCTAACCTGCGCCACTACTTCAAAAGGCCGGAAACATAATAAGAAAGCGGGAGTGAGTTTGAGAATGAGTTCAACAAAGTTGTTGGAGAAAATAAACTTACCGCTATGGAAATGAGTGATGACCTTGATGAGTTCCACTTGCCATTCTTATCCAGATCGTGCATGTTGAAGTAATGGAACTGTAGCTGCTCTGGAGTCATGTTGGGTGTTGGATCGACCTGAAAAACCAAACAGATAAGAACGTCTCGTTCCACAAAATACATGACCAAAATTGAGTTTAAAAAACAGGAAAAAACGGAAGAGTTCGAGACTCGACTGGCGGTGCGGGACACTCTCTCGCTCCCCCTTCACAGTACGGAGACGCCCCACTCTCCGTCGGAGACCTCGACGACAACTCTTCTGCTCGCAACGCGTTCTCCATTGTATTCTCTGCCAATCCAAGTGCTCTCTGGAACTCGGCTCAAGTATGTCTCTCTTACCCATGAATTCCATTTTACTCGTGGTTTGCCACGAGTGCGGAGGTCCGCGAATTCGATAAGTCAAAGCTGGTTTTGTAGGAGACATTTTCATCGATTCCCTCTGGCTTCTCGATTTACGGAGGCTTGAGTGGGGAAGAAGCTAAAGTTGATCACGAGAGCCCTACTCCAAACTCCTTTGTCCAGCCTTTGGATCTTTTAAAACTTCAACATGCCGAGTCGTGACAGGACTTACGGATTTCGCACCACCGCGAAGTCTTATCTGGTAAGCCCTTTTCCATTGTTCATATGAACATTGCACGTTCGTTCTCCTTCATATCATAGTCGATTTTTTTTAGATGAAGGTGCAAGTAACGAATCAGCCGTCGAAGCAAAATACTGTCTTGCAATCGCGACAGTTCAACCAGCTTGCACAGCACGGGGAGTCAAGACGACCTTTAGAAAACTTTTTGGTGTTACAGTATGCCTCATCCGGGAATCTCGCTTAGATTCTTGAATCTCACTTAGAAATTTACGGTAGCACTTAATATGCAGCTGTAGCGTCTAATTTCTTTCAGCGTCTTCCAATTAATGTGGTTTTCTTTGTTTACGAAGTAATTAAACAAATTTTTTTATTTTCATTCACGTTCTGCGCATTCGATGAAGCGTGCTGCATACTCATGATCTTCCGTTCGAGCTGCCAGCTACACTACGTTGCCAGATTAGATTAGATGAGCTATTCAAGCATATTTCGTTTTCTATTCTCGTTTGTTCTTGTTGGCTTGTGGAATACTTATAGCTTCACCGTCTGCTTCCTTCCGCGCCTGTCTCTCGGCTACCTAAATGGCGATTAATGCATCGGCAATTGGAATTTCGAAAGGACTGGAAGTGCATTTCGAACAAGTTCGACCTTTTTTTTTTAAATATATCTTGTTTATAGCATTAATGTTCTTGTTATGTGCGATAAGCGTCTACTTTATTCACTTATTATCTTGGATTTTGGCCCTAACGAGGGCCGTTGGGTTCTGGGTTTTAGCGATCTTATTGCTAGTGGTTATTCTGCGATGTCTTCTTGCATGTGACTGCCATAGAGGGTTCCAGATGCGATGGTGAAGTGTTTTAGAATTGCCCTCCAGCGCTTCTCCTTGCTCCTTATGCAAGCATATTGTCTCTCCAGCTTCTTAAACGCTGCATGTAACGATTCGATGCCTTGCTCACTCATGCCTCCCCAGCTGCCATATTTGGCCATGAATGGGAAAACATGCTGGAGAAGGAGATGAATCTTGGGCGTTCTTGAAATTGTGCCGTTTTCCAGCTTCGAGCACACTTCTTCGAATTGCTTCAGGACTAGCTGCAGCTGTACGACTTCTTTGCCTTTGAAGTCACGCGATGTTGCGTACTTCACTATTAGCCCTAGCAGCTTCATTGCTTCCACTCTGTTCAGCACCTCCGGAGTCTGCTGGAAAGCAGACCAAAGCTTCTCAGGAGCTCCTTCCTTCAAACATTTCATGATGTGATTTCCTGTGACGTCTTGGTAGTATGCTTGGAAGTCGGCACCGACTTCTCGAAACCTTTTTTCTAGTGCCTTGTAGTGAATCCCGTCATAGGAAACAGCTTGTTTCGCTTCAGTAAGCTTTCGCTTAGCTTCTTCCAAGTGAACCCTCAGCTGTGCACTCTCGTCTGTCGATGCTGCATGTACTCTCTCCATCTCTCTCTGTATCTCCGCGATTGACGTGAAACCAGAACACACCCGACACGTAACTCCTTCACCTTCATGCATTTGCCTTGCAATGTCATTCGATGTTAATAGCCCTTCGCAGCAGAAGTGAATTGATCTGTCGCACACATTGCATTCAACGCTGCTTCTTATGTCTTCCTGCATATTCTCTGATTCTCTGTGTCGTAGCAGGCAGTAGTGACTGCATGGTTTGCGTGTCTGATGGCTGGGTACGATTAGTCTGCTGTCAATTGCTGCCAGAGTTCTTAAAGCTATGCTGGCATTCTTATCTTTGCTCTCCAATTCTTCAATCTGTTCTGAAAGCTCGATTGTCTCTGCATACAGTTTCTTGATCAATTCTCTCTTTTCTTTGCCTCCCAGAGGGGCACCACCATGATCTAATTTCAGTGCCAGCTCCTTCAATGGCGTGATGAACAGCTTCTCTGCCACACCCATGAAGATGTGCAACGACGGAGGGATGTAGCGCTTGATCGGCACATTCCAGAGCATTGGGTGGACGACATTGAATTTGTCCTCAATCTTCGCTTCAGCCAGGTGCTTCTTATATGACTCAAGAGTTCGCAATTCACTTTCTTTTTCTTTGCGTCCCAAGACTGCTCCTGCTTTAGGCCTTATACATTTCATGCAGTTGAAGCTGGAAGATGCTCCCTGGTGTCCAAGGCTTTCGTATTGGAATCGCAAGTCGCCCGTGACAAAGGGTCGAATGCGCAATTCAATCTGACTTCCATCTTTTTTTGTGAGAGTGATGTGAGAGAGTGCATTGATTTGCGAAATGGACTCTGGTACTAACTCCTGTAATTGACATTCGTATCATCTGCCTCGAAGGGAGACACGATGAGTAAATTTTTCACGCTATTTGCATTCGGGGTATTACCAATCAATAGAGCAATCTTCGTTATATCCCCTCCTTTGTCAGAGATTATGCACATTCTAAGTCGTCGCCGCCGTTTAATCTTCAACTTCCCTCTGTCGTATAGGTATTGTGCATGGTGTTGAAGGCTTGCGCAGAAATCATTCATTTGCATAACGCCCACTTCCTTGTTTCCAACTACTACTGTAGAGAATATGTATTCATTCGCTGATGCTATCTCTTCCATTCGCTTTCGCACCCTATGAGTTGGAGCAAGGAAGTCGCGTTTCATAGTGATAAGCCTGGACTTCAGCCGGTCACGTGCCTTCATTGACAACCCACAATCGATCACGAGCTTCGCATCTTCATCCGGTGTTATTTGTTGAACTGCACTGATAGTGACACGCTTAGATGCCACGTAGTCTGTAAGGATACCAGCAATGCTCTTTTGCGTCAATTCTTCCGAATTTTCTGCTGCCAAGTCTACTAGCACTTTGGAAAGTCTTTTCAGCCTATACCGGCGAGCTCGTGCATTCGCAGAAGAAAGAGGCTGCAGCTGCTTCCCGCCACCTCTTCGTTCTACTGTCTGCGTGCTCTTCTCAGTTACCATGGTTCGTTTGCGTATTTTTGTGGACAATAACTCGGATTCTCTCGCGGCTATTTTAGTTTCTCTCGCAGCCTGCTGCTGTTCCCTCGCGGTCTGCTGCTCTTCCCTTGCGTCCACTTCTGCTTCTCTCTTGGACATTGCCCGTTCTCTCACATCCACTTCGCGCTCTCGTCTCGCAACCTGCTTCTCTCGTTCTTTCGCCTGCTGCTGTTCCCTCGCGGTCTGCTGCTCTTCCCTTGCGTCCACTTCTGCTTCTCTCTTGGACATTGCACGTTCTCTGACATCCACTTCGCGCTCTCGTCTCGCAACCTGCTTCTCTCGTTCTTTCAGCTTCGTCTCGAACTCTGGCGATCCCGAGTGACGCCTCGTCTGCTCGGAGTTAAGGCGGTTGAAACCGAAGGAGACGACACCGAAGGAGACGACGTGAAAGGAGAGTGCACGGCATGGCCACGAACAGAGGGAGAGTGCACGGCATGGCCACGAATAGAGGGAGAGTGCACGGCATGGCCACGAACAGAGGGAGAGTGCACGACACGCACAGCACCACCGTTCTGTGGATTTTCAACATCTACATCTGAGACAGCACCACCGTTTTGTGGATTTTCAACATCCACCTCTGAGACAGCACCACCGTCATGTGGATTTTCCATCACTTACCCTGTTGAGAAAAGCCTGAAATCGTTGGAAAAGTTTAGTAGAACACTTAACATATACTTAAGTATTATAAACGTATTAACGTGCAATTAGAAATAATTGGATATTAAGCTAGGTGTATGCATACTAAGAAACAAGAGAGTGCGCCACAAAGCAACAAAAACGAGATCTGAGTAACATAATACCTTTTGAGCACGAAACACTTTGCCTAATGAGCCGAGAATCGAGAGAGTGAACAAAGGATGAGAGGAAACGAACGGGGCATGCACCGAGAATCGAGAGAGTGAACAAAGGATGAGAGGAAACAGAATGGGGCATGCAACAGTTAACATGTAAAAAAAGGGTGCGGTGAGTGAGTGTGTCACTTTAAATCATTTTCCTCTTCCTCATCCTCGTCATCTTCTTCACTCTCCTCCCCCCTCTTCAGAGCCCTGCGGGCATTCCTAATTGCCTCCTTGAGCAGGCCGAGTCGATTCGTGAAGCGGTCTTCTTCTCCGGCCAAGACCTTCAAGTCCTCCGAGACTGCTCTGATCTCCTTCTCCATTCTTTCTTGTTCCTTCTTCTTCGTCGTCAACCACTCCTTCACCTACGAGCAAGAAAATTTTTTTTCTTTACTTAGTTACCACAGGTAAATGAATGAAAAACACGAGGTAAAATCGAATATTGTCAAATATTTTCAGCAAATATTTGCTTTTTGGAAGATTAATCATTAATATGACCCAATGAAGTACTCAATCTTTATTTAGTACGCTCCTAATTCCATCTATTACTGTAGCTTTGGTTATGTTCTGGAAGCTTCTAGCTTCTCCCTTTTTTTGTGCTTCTCCTATTTTCATTGTTGTGAGCTTACGAGCTGTAGTGCGGTGACTCCGAGTAGCTGCTCCCCCTTTGGTGTTGCTTCCTCGACTCCCACTTCTCGCTTCTGCCATCTTCTTCGTCGTTGTTGACTAGACAAGATCCTGGCCTTTCTACTCCCAATTATCCGCAGACTCATGTCTCAGGTATTTATCATTTATTGATAAACAAGTCGTTCTTATTCGATCCTTGAAAGGACAAGTAATTCTTGTAGGCGTTCAGGGATCCATTTCAATCAGGAATTCAGGAAAATATAGTTCGGAGGACTTGTTGGCATTTGGGATTTAAGGGAAGCATTGTGGCCTTGAGAAGGGGAAATTGAATGTGCCTGTGAGCAAAGACTCCATTTGTTGCCATCATTTATTCCGCCGATCTCTCCCACCCTTCCGGTCATTTCCTAGCCCTTGTTGCTCCGGCCGCTCCTTGAACTAAGGAATATTTATCCTGCAAAATTTCTGATATGGTGCGTCCCCCTGTTCCAAATCCAGGTATTACACCCAATCCGGGCTCAAATATGCATTCTACCACGCGCATTCCAATTGTTCAGAACCGATCAACATTTTCCAGATATGGACTCAGGGCGAACCCAATTCCTGTTACAAGGTTCAGCCCCTCTTCTTCTCATCCCGTGGCCCCACGAAATATTCAGGGAAACCCCACGGTGCCAGTTTCTCTTCCTTCTACTGCCCTTTCACCGCTTTCCACTCTAGCGCCATCATTCACGGCAAAGTCAGGCGCGTCCAAAACCAGCAATCAGGATGCCGCTCTCATTTCCTTCTTTGACCCGTTGAATGAGAATTCCTCCTCACCCACGGTTGCTTCTCAGGGAAATGGTCCTTCCCGAACAGACCATGACCCTTCCGGCACCACTCCGAATCCTCAGGAAGACAAATTTTTTTTCGATTTCCAATCTGAATTTGATTCTTTCGCCGCATATGTTGCTGAAATTAACAGCTTCCTTCTGTCCTGCTTAAATCATTTCTCTGATCTCAGGAACTCATGGACTCAGCTAAATAATCATCAGGAAATTTCGAATCAAATTCAGGCCCTCGAAGACTTTATTTCTGATGCACAGTCCTATTCGCTGTGTTATTTCGAAAAGCGAAACAACTATCTCACTGCTGCTCGAAAACATTCTACTGTCCCTGTCGATGCTCTTGCTCTTTTAGAAGAGTGGGAAATCAGGGACCCGTCTCGCCATTCCTTTGATAATATTTCTGGAAATCTGGCTCGTATTGCTGACTCAGCAAATCAATATCTTAAGGCCCTCCACCCGCTCCTTCTTCAGGCAATGACACATGTCAACTCTCACCGCCCTCCTCCCTACTTTCCGGCTGGAGATAGGCGTGAGTCGCCTACCCTTCTTTTCATTCCTCCTCCCCCACCATACCAGCCAATATCCGGGGATTTCAGGAATGATGATTCTTCTGGTGCCAAACCACCGATCTACCCCACATACACCCCATCCAATCATACCAATTTTGGGGATTATAGGAATACCAATGCTTCTCAGTTTCAGGCACCATCCTACCGTACCCCTGATTCATTCTACCGTAATCAGGAGATGTCTTATGGTGTTCAGGGCCCCCCTTACAGTACTCATGATCCTTCCTACCGTACTCAGGACCCCTCTCACCGTACCCAGGACCCACCCTACCGTATTCCTGACCCATCTTACCGTAACCCGAACACTGCCCCTCACATTCCGAATTCGAATCATCATTTTCAGGAGCAGAATCATTCAGCCAATGCTCCGAGTCAGGAATTAGGAATCCTTAGTACTCTGGCTCAAGCCCTTTCACATCAGCGTCAACATACTTTGCCCCCTCTAAAATTACCCAAATTTTCAGGAGACAACCTCACCATTTTCCACACATTTCTGGAAGAATTTGATGAGGCTATTGACTATGATCCATCCCTGTCACCATTCCAAAAGTTTCGGTATCTTAAGGAATGTCTCTCTGATTCGGCAAAGTCTTTCATCTCGCAAATTCCCACCTCTGGAGATAATTATGAACGTGCACGTAGTGAATTGATTAGGCGATACGGCAACACTGAAGCTCATGCTAGCCTTCTCATGCAACAACTTTCTCAGGTGTCCCTCTGTCAGGATGTAACCAGGGTTCAATTCGATCAGTTATATTTGATTAGGCAAATCACGAATAAGCTTAAGGGATTCACTCCGGTCGACGAAAATTTGGTGCTCCATCAACAAATCATTGAAAAGTTCCCTATCCCCACCCGAAAACATGTCTTTTCCATCCTTTTTGGGAAGAAACAAACACTCGACCTCATCTATGATACCATTGAAGAAAATCTCAGGGTGCGGGAATTTAGCGAATTATCTTTGAGGAACAATTCGAAGCAAAATCAGGATGTCCCCTTTTCCTCCCCTCATTTCAACAAGTCCCGATTCCAACCTTCGAATGCAAATCGCAATTTTGGAAAATTCAGGCCCCGTCAAGATAGGAATAATCCAGGAAAACCCGAATTCCAAAAATACACTGTCAATTGCGGAAATGATCAGGACTATGAGGGCGAATCAGAATCGGAAGAAGATTTCGGTGATCCCCCCGAGCAATGTGATATCCTCCATTCAGCTGAAAGACAGCGGGGAAACCAGCGAGAATACAAACCCCACAAGCCCCCCAATTCCATCCGGCCTTCCTCTCCGGTTGAAAAGGAGTGCGAATTATGCCACAAGCATCCTCTGTCGACTAGATGTTTGACATTCAAAACAATTCAGGAGAGAACAAATGCCGCCTCCAATCTGAAACTTTGCATTGCTTGTTTCTCTCCCAATCATACTCTGGCGAATTGTAAGGAAAACTGTAAGGTCTGTTCAGGGAAACACCACCTCTCCCTTTGTCCTCAGCTTTTCTTCCCAGCGCCCATTCCATCCAAGGTTTCCCACACTCTCACCTCCCTTGCGGAATTCAATTCACACTCTCAGGAAGATAAGGAAAAGGTAGAAGAAAGTGTCATCACTGCTGCCACCCTCCCTTTCCCTTCTCTTACCTGTCATTTGACTGCGCACGGTATTGTTGTGGATGATAAGGGCTCTCAAGTTCCGGCACTGATTATGATCGATTCAGGCTCCAATAAAACTCTAGTGTCCCCTGATTTCGCCAAACGTGCCCGCCTCCGCCCCTTATACACTCAGGAAACCACCATTCTCGGTTTAGGTGGAAAAACGGATGGAAAGAAAAAACATGAAGTTGTCTCAGTCACTCTAAAGCCCCCCTCCGGACCCAATATCGACATGAATGCCATGGTTTTCCATACTAAGATTTCCTCTTCGATTTCCCCTGGTACTCTGGACCCATCAGATGCGGCGGAGCTCCGCCGCAGGGGTTGGACAATCTTCGATGAGGGAAGCCTGGCGGACAGGGCGCCGCCAGACATACTCGTAGGACTAGACTACATTCCCTTCATCCTCTCCCCAGGTCAAACAATTGAAATGCTCCCCAGTTCCATGGTCATCCTTCCCACAATTTTTGGTCCCCTTCCGGTTGGCTATCGTTGGGAAAAATCAGATCCATCAGAAAATGCAATCTCCCTCCTTCTCATGGAATCTAAGGAATTCAATTCCCGGGTCAACTCCTTTTTTGAATTAGATGAGGCGGGAAGAGGAGATGAAATGCGTCCCGAAAAAATTCAGCGCATCAAACAAAATCAGGATGTTCAAGACTTTTTCAAGAAAAATGTGGAATTCAGGGATGGTCGTTATTATGTCAGGTATTTCTTTCCGGAGTCACTCAAAAACCTGAGCGGAAATTTCAATATGGCTTGGGTGAGACTTAAGGGAGTTCTGAAAGGCCTTTCTAGGAATGATATGATTGCCCATTACAATGATGTTATTTCGGAGCACCTTAAGGAAGGCCAAATTGAGGATGTCACTTCTATTCAGGATTCCCCTAATACGGTTTCTTGTTACATGCCCCACCATGGAGTCCTCCGTCCCGGAAAGCCCAAGAAACCAATTCGAGTCGTCTTTGATGCATCAGCTAATGAAAAATCTGGAGTCTCCCTGAATGCCCTGATGCCCCCAGGAGATGCAAACATCCAACAAATCCCCTCTCTCCTCATTCGTATCCGACTTGCCACATCTTTGCTTATGGGTGACATTCAGGCTGCCTTCCTTCAGGTGAGAATTCAGGAAGATCAAAGAGATCTATTTCGATTTCTCTGGATTAAGGACATTACAAAGCCCCTCACTAAGGAAAACATGCGTGTGTTCAGGTTTACTAGCGTTCCATTTGGTGCTGCCCAGTCCCCTTTCCTCCTAACCGCTACAATTCGGTACCATCTCGAGCGAAAAATGACTCAGGCCGGTGTTAATTGGGAAAAATCCGTAGAAATCTTCCACCCCGATTCGGATGAATTTCTTCTCCTTCAATTGCACCGGAATTTGTATGTGGATAACCTAATTGTGGATGCTTCAGGAATGAATAAGAAAAGGGCGTGTTCCAAAATGAAGAAATGGTTTGGTGAAGTGGGAATGAATGTCAGGGAAATTACCACCGAAGATATTGCATTCCAAAGGTCCCTTCCCATTTCGGATCAGGGCGATTACGGAAAACAAAAAATTCTCGGAACCAAATGGAATTCCAATGATGATGTCTTCGTGGCCCAACCAGCCTACAACACTCCCCCTACCACCGTAACCAAAAGAATCATCCTCAGTCAGGCCGCTAGCACTTTTGACCCTCTTGGTTTCCTCTCCCCCCTCATCCTACGGCAAAAACAATTTATTCAGGACCTTTGGAAAAACAATCTGAATTGGGATGACCCTCTTCCGGAAAATCTTTCGGAGAAAAATTCTGTCAGGCACACTTTCGTTTCATCAGGAGATTCCCCGAAAATTAAACATCCCTGAAAACAGAAAGGTCACCCTCATTCTCTTTGCGGATGCTTCCAATTCTGGCATAGGTACTTGTGCCTACTGGCTCACTGATTCCGGTTGTCATCTGATCATGGCACGTTCCCACGTTGTTCCTATCAAAAACAAGCCAACCATCCCCAAACTAGAACTCACAGCCATCCTTATGGCTGTCAATCTGGGAAATTACATTGTTCAGAGTACACTTGATTCAGGAAAAATTCTCTTGTTTGATCTGGCCATCCTCTCGGACAGTAAAGTTGCCCTATGGTGGACCTGTAGAAAAGAACGTGAAACGAGTGTTTTTGTCAGGAATAGAGTAGAGAAAATTCAAGACGGTCTGGAATCATTCAAATCACTGTGTTCGGTAATTAGCCACAACCCACTCATTCGGCTCTGTCATATCTCAGGAATTAACAACCCGGCCGATCTTGCAAGTCGCGGTTGTAATGGTTCTGAATTGACCAACTCCCCTTTGTGGTGGCACGGCCCTCCGGACATCAGGGATTTCATCAGGACTAAATTGAATTCATATCAGGAATTTTTCGAAAAACCAATCCTTCCGACCATTGATCAGGCAACTCCTAATTGTGTTCATGTTTCGGAGCCAGAATCATTCACCCCTGCAATCAATATCGCCCGCTATCCCTTCATCTCTCTTTCTCGCATTCTTGCTTACGTCATACGTTTCATTTCGATTAAACTGCGAAATTATTCAGGAAGATATGTCAAAAAATTGAGAATTTTTGTCGGAAATAACAACCATTCCGGCACCTCACCTTCAGGCGAAGAAATTCGGTATGCTCAGAACCAAATATGGAAAATATGTCAGCGTTCATCCCCCATGTCCTTGTCCTCCCTCAAAACCTTGAAACCTTTCAAAGACGAATTTGGCATCTGGAGATGTGGACATTTGAGGCTTGAAAATTCTGGTCTCCCTCAGGGCACAAAATTCCCAATTATGCTTCCTGATCGTTCCAACCCTTTGGTTCCTCTGCTGATATGGTACTTGCACGAAAAATGTTACCATTCCGGTCCAAACATGATTCTGAATGAATTTCGACAGAATTTCTGGGTGTCCAAGGTTCGCAGTCTAATCTCTGGAATCATCAGGAAATGCATAACATGCAGAAAGGAGCACGCAAAACCATTTAGGTACCCCCCTGTCCCTTCCCTTCCTTTAGAAAGAGTCACCTACGAACGACCCTTCAAGGACATTGGAATCGACTATATGGGACCATTTTTTGTCAGGACTCAGGGAGAATCGGTTAAGGTTTTTGCCATGCTGGCAACTTGTCTTTCAATTCGGGCTATCCATATCGAATATGCCGCAGATCTGTCCACTTCATGCTTTTTGCGAGCATTCAGGAGATTCATCTCAAAAAGAGGAATTCCCAACTCAATCATTTCTGACCGCGCAACCAATTTCAAACTCGCAGAACGAATTTTGAACTCTTCCAATGACCCCTCTGTCCTCAATCCGGAAGTACACTCTTTCCTGTCTTCCCAGGGAATCGAATGGAAATTCACCTCCGCGCACAGTCCTTGGCAAGGTGGAATTTATGAGCGTCTGATAGGTTCGGTCAAGTCTGCCCTCAGGAAAGGAGTCGGTAGAAAACTCCTCAGTCTGGACGAACTCCTAACAATTTTCTCGGAAATCGAATCAGTCATTAACACCCGGCCCATCACCATGACCAGCTCCTCCACAACTCCAAATTTAGATTCTGTTGCCCTCCGCCCGATTGATTTCCTTTCACCCCATTCGGATAAGGCCAGTTACGGATTTAATGTGGAAACTACCGATAAGGACCCTTCCTATCACGATTCCGGTGATGCCATTTACGCTAAGGCTCTGAACAACTATTTGGCCGCCCTCGAGCATTCCGGAAAAATTGCGCGTATCTGGACTGAGGAATACCTTTCTGATCTGGCCGCCTCGGCCCATGGAAATGATATGATTCAGGGACCAACTTCAAATCTCAGGCAACCAGAACCCGGTGAAATTGTTCTTATCAAAAACTCCAACCTGCCCCGGGGAATGTGGCAACTTGGGCGGATACTTTCAGTTAGCCCAAGTGGAAGATCAGCTAATCTCAAATCTTGTAAGGGCCGAAAAATTTCTCGTCCAGTTTCCCATCTGATTCCCCTTGAAATTCGCGCCCCCCTTCTCTCTGGTTCAGGTTCTGGCAAAAGTGATAGTTCAGACTCGGAAATTTCCTCATCTGAAAAAGACTATTAAGGATACCTCTTCAGGAATTTTTTAGAAATATTTATAATATTTAATCTAATTTTCTCTTTATTTTTTATACTTATTACCCTTCTGTAGTACGGTAATTTTGCAATAATTACGGTATCTTTAATATTTAAATTCATTTTTTTTGTTCGCCAGGAGCCCACCGAATTAACGGTGTTTTTTTATTCCAGGAAATCCTCGATTATGATCTGTCCCCTGCCAACTCTCCCACTAACGAAGAAGGCCATCAGGAGCTGGAGGATGCCCTCTTCTCTGGAGAGCTTGACTCTACCACTACCGGCGACCTCGTGATCACGAATCCAGCCCCTTCCGGCGACCCCGTGCCCACGAATCCGGCCATTTCCGGCGACCCCGTGTCCATTAATCCGGTCCCCACTCCCCAGACATTGCCTCAGGAGATCCCTTCCACTTCCCCTTTGGCTCCCTCAAGATCCCGTTCCCCCTCCTCTGAGCGTTCTAGAAACTCCCTCTCTCAGGCTGCTGTCTTTGGCGAGCAGATGATGGAGTGCCTCACTGATCTACTTAATGAGAATAAGACTCAGACTGGCATCCTCGTCGAGATGAATAAGACGCTCTCCTCCATTCTCGAGAAGACTTCCTCCAAACCCGATACTCTGGAAAAGGAAACTCAGGTTTCCGACTATGGAGAATGGGAGTACGAGGAGGGCTGCTGCTACCTTGAGGAGGAATATGAGGAACCCCCATTTGATGATGAGGAACATCAGGAACCCCCCCTTCCCCCTCCACCCATTCCGGCTCCACGTACCACAGCATCTGCCCCAATTCCCCTTTCTTCCCTCCACTTCGAAAATCCTCCAATCACTTCTTCACTCTCTCAGGTTTCGGTTTCGGTTTCCTCTTTTCGGACTCCATCAATTTCCCTTCCTTACAATCCACCACTAAAACAAAATTCTGCTGAAACACTCGAAATCGAGATTCCCCCCCTTTCGAATTCATCCTCTCCATTGGCTAAGCGAAGAAAGGTACAAATTAAGCCTCTGACCTTTGTCAATTCACGCTTCAGTTCCCAAACCCGTCCAGCTTCCGGTTCCCCATCCTCTTCTGGTCATTCTCAATATCAATATCAGCAATCTCAATCAATTCAGAGACCGCCTCCCAATTTCCGAGGGCAGCGCGTGGCCGAACATCGCTTCCGTCCTCTCGATTACGGTCGTTGCTGTTTCTGCTCGAGCATCAATCACGAGTCAGCTCGTTGCGACCAAGTCAACACCTACAAGGATAGGCGCGGATACGCTAAGAATGCCCCTCTCTGCTTCTTCTGTACTGAACGAGTCCATGGGCCGATGTCGAGCCACCTTTGCTATGAGGAGACTCCCCCTTGCCATTTCTGCCGCAAGCCCGAGGTTCATCATCACCCCTCCCTTTGTATCAAATGCCCTTTCCTAATCTGGTCATGAATTTTTTCTTCTCAGTTGTTCAGGCTTCGTCCCCCCTTCAGGAATTTATTGTTCTTTTATCTCAGGAATTAATTCAATTTTTTACTCAGAACTTTCTTTTCTGTTTTTCTTTTTTGTTGCTGGAGTGTCAAATATTTTCAGCAAATATTTGCTTTTTGGAAGATTAATCATTAATATGACCCAATGAAGTACTCAATCTTTATTTAGTACGCTCCTAATTCCATCTATTACTGTAGCTTTGGTTATGTTCTGGAAGCTTCTAGCTTCTCCCTTTTTTGTGCTTCTCCTATTTTCATTGTTGTGAGCTTACGAGCTGTAGTGCGGTGACTCCGAGTAGCTGCTCCCCCTTTGGTGTTGCTTCCTCGACTCCCACTTCTCGCTTCTGCCATCTTCTTCGTCGTTGTTGACTAGACAAGATCCTGGCCTTTCTACTCCCAATTATCCGCAGACTCATGTCTCAGGTATTTATGATTTATTGATAAACAAGTCGTTCTTATTCGATCCTTGAAAGGACAAGTAATTCTTGTAGGCGTTCAGGGATCCATTTCAATCAGGAATTCAGGAAAATATAGTTCGGAGGACTTGTTGGCATTTGGGATTTAAGGGAAGCATTGTGGCCTTGAGAAGGGGAAATTGAATGTGCCTGTGAGCAAAGACTCCATTTGTTGCCATCATTTATTCCGCCGATCTCTCCCACCCTTCCGGTCATTTCCTAGCCCTTGTTGCTCCGGCCGCTCCTTGAACTAAGGAATATTTATCCTGCAAAATTTCTGATAAATATAATCGAATTGCAAAAGTATACAAAAGGGTAAAAACCACAAGAAGAGAAGATCAGCTAGGAAGGGCATTGCCTGCTCATAGTGCGTGAAATACCACGAATCATTGGCACTTCCTCCCTCAGCCTCACTTTACAATCTCTCTTCCTTATTCTTTCTCTCTTGCTGTCTCTTTCTCGCACGACTTGAGCAGGCGGCAGTGCACGGACCCGCGCCAGTTATTCCCGCATTGGAAGCAAAAGTGGTGGCCGCATTCGCACAACACTAACTCACTTGAGGCAGGGGGACGGATAGAGAGAGCGAGAGAATGGAACCCTTTCGCAAATCTCCCTGTCCGTCTTCTCTATCACTTCCCTGACGCTGAGAGACTAGAATACAGAAGACTAATAAGGAGACAGAGAGCGAAAAGAAAGAGAGGGATGGAAAGGAAGAAGAGAGAGAGAGTAAGAGAGAGTGAACGGAAAGATACTCTACACTGTCATGTCGACGACGACCATTCAGCAGTCCGCCAGAATGCGCGTGGCAGATGTGTCCGGAGATATTCAGGAGAGAAAGATAAGTGGGCATGCAAAGATGATGAAGAAAGAAAGAGTGGAGAGTGCAAAGACACAAAGAAGAGTACGATCGAAATGATGTTTCGGCAACAAGTCTCTGATGAGAAGTCCAATGGTGTGTGAGTTGTAGGTTCGAACTCCTTCCTTATTTGGGACCAAATGATAATCACAATTAGCTTTTTTCTCTAGCTGTTTCTACATTTGTAGAAATAGAATGAGCTATTTCGTCGTGTGTGGGAGTCCCGTCGAGAGCCCCTCTCTGGCCTTGCCCACGCTCTCCGCCTCAGTGGCCGGCCAGACTCCGCTCTCGTCGTGGAGCAGCTCATCGACTAGGACAACTTGTATCTGCATCTCACCATGTTCTGGTCACTCGTCGCTCATGTTTCTCCCTTCTTCACTCTCCATTGCTCATTGTCTTAGTGTTCTTTCTCTACTCAACTTCCCGATCGTGAATTCATAAGGGTCTTTCTCGCTGCCTGCCCTTTTTACACCTCGAATACTGTATACACTTTGTTCGTTACATCTAAATGGATTCTAAGCATACTTTCGACTAGCAATACTAAAATAACAGAAAAAAACTACTTTAGAATGACTGAACACGATTAAAACTACCCCCCGCAAAAAAAATGTCACATGTCGTGCGCCGTGCAAAAAATCTGACCCAAAGACGTGCGCCGTGCAAAAAAGTAAAAAAAAGGACGTGCGCCGTGCAAATAATCACAAATGGGTCGTGCGCCGTGCTTTTAATCACTTTTTAAGGACGTGCGCCGTGCAAATAATTAATTGCCATGGTGCTCGAAAGCGGTTGTCATTAAAAAAATAAAAAAAAATAACTGATAGGACAGGACTCCTTGAAGTTAACATCTCGAGAGTTGCACGCTTATCTTCTAGTCGATGAATCTGAAAGAAAATTTTCGCGGATGAGACAGCAGATAACGCAGAAAAGGGGAAAAAGGTTTGCGTGAGAGAGAGAGAGAGAGTGAGAGAGAGAAATGTATAGATGGAGAGAGAGAGAGGGAGAGAGAGAGAGGGAGAGAGAGAGAGAGATAAAGAGATCAATACAAAAGAGGAGGAGGCTGACCTCTGGAGCCTCCTCTGCCTGTTCTGGCTCAAGTCGTCGTTCTGTGAAGTGGAAGGAGAGTCGCATCCACTTGGACTTCCCTCCCGCGGGGGCAGCGGCGGCAGCAGGGGCAGGGCGTGGAGAGAGGATGTCGGTGCGGCAAGTGGGGCAGGTCTGCTGTCGCTGGAACCACGAACGGAGGCAATGCGCGTGGAAGACGTGCGAGCAGGGAAGGCGCTTCGGAAGAGAAGCCGCCGTCATCTCCTCCCGGCAGATTATGCAAGTCGTGTCCATAGTCGCCAGCTTCTCCGCACTCACCACCGGGAAACGGCTGCAAGGCAAATGCAGATAGAACACAACTACAATACTACATAAGTAAGATTTAAAAAGAGAATGAATCGTTCAAGAATTTACCTAACCAAAATGAAAATGAAAAGATTCCCTGCCAAAATAAATATAAAAAAGAAACAAACTTATTCATTGCATGCACAGCACGCCGAGAGAGAATGACATCGTTGAGAGCCTTGTGGAAAGAGCGAAGAGAGAGGTAGAAAGGACGGATGGAGAAGAGAGGGAGCATATGCACCCGCAGCATCACCACGATGAACAACACGTACAACACACAACGGATCAGATCTGCAAGGAAGGAAGGATCACTCAAGACTCGAGAGCAGAAAATACAATAAAGACTCTGCTATGTAGGCTCCAAGACAATCGTTTAACCCAAATAACAACTTTGATCTGGAAAATTAAACCGACTAATTAGCAGTTCTGCATGGAGGAGATAGAGACTCTTGGCTTCCCAGGGCTGAGCAGAACGGAGATCATGCATGTGAAGCAGATACTTGAATACCACTTGCAGCACCATTGTCAGGAGAATCGCGTATCTCAACATTGCAGTAGATATAAAGATCTCTAACATTTAGCTGAAACACGAAAAAATTACTTGAGTATGAAATTAATTTGAATTAAAGGAAGGCTCCGACGAAAATTAAACATGTACTTTTTTATGTATAGTTCAGTTCGTTTCGTCGTAAAATATAGACCCAGAAATTTTGAACGACAATCATAGCTACTGTAAATATTAGTACCCTCCTATTTTACAACGCTCTATCAGGCCTTAAGCAGGCGAGATTGTACAGTAGCGCTATAGAACATACAGTAGCGCTAGAGAAAATAGTTTCTCCCTGGATGACTCCTTTAACAAAACCAAAAGATGGAGAAAGAAAGTACTCGAATCCAAAGACGACTTGAGATGAAGCTCCCTTGTTGAGAGTATGGAAGTAAGCATAGGAAATGAAGTGAGAGTCGATTGCTCCGAGGAGGGCAGTCACCACTCAAAGAGGAAACATTTTAGAGAAAGAAATTATACAAACGGAAAATACGGAAGGAAGAAAACGAACTCATAATGCGGATGTGGAATGTGATTGTGATGATCGGACTTCTCTCCATCAAATCCACTCGATCATCCGCCAGCCAATGGAAGCATTTCATGAAGAGGAGAAGGACGAATTGCATGGCGAAGAAGGGAGAGAAGTCGTCGCGGAACACAGTGAAGGCAAGACAAGTCTCCATCAGTGCATGCCACGCACGCTCAGAAAGATGCTGCAAGAAGAGAGACATTTTAAAAGAGAGAGATGAAAAGAAATGGAGCGAGAGAGATGGAAAGAGAGAGAGAGAGAGAGAGAGAAATGGAAAGAGCTAGAGAGAGAGAGAGAGAGAGAGAGAGAGAGAGAGATGCGAAAGAAGCGACCAAAAACCACACCTCTGCCTCGGAGGCTCGAACTTCTCCGAAGAAGACACGCCGTACGAGTAGGAAAAAGAGGTGACGAGCACCAGGGCTTGCAGGTACACGACCTGGAGATTGAAGAATGGACGGGAAGAGAGGGAGCGAGAAGAGGAACGAACTAACAGCAAGAGAAGCATTGCTCTTCGTGAGATAGATGATGGAAGGGAAGAACTGCTTGTTGATGAGGAAGGCATTGGCCACAGTGACTGCAGTGCAGGCCAGGGAGCCCACTGCCACCATCCTCTGCGACACTCGCAGACTCGACATCTCCGGATTGTCCACTGCCAGGGATACGGTAGGAATGAGCAGGAGAATTGCCAATGCAGGAACTGTCCAGGGAGGCGAACCCTTCTCGTCATAGAGAAGTACTCATTCCACGCTTCGAGCGTCTTTATCACAAGCTAACTGCTCTATACAGTATCCATCTCTAATAATTGTGCAATATAATATTAGCTACAATACTCTGGTAGGTAAAAATATCGCAAGATTTTGGATGTGATAGTTATCATGAATTGAAGGAAAAGGGGGATTCTAGCCGCTTGCGTATCACAGAAAGAAAAGGGAAAGGACCGCCACCTGGAAGATATTCGGCGGCCAATCAACAAAGGAAACGACCTCGAAAGAGAGATGAGCTTCGCCAGTTATGCAGAATCATCGAGATATTCTATTCAGTCTGATAACCCTAGCAATGCGGATGGAAAGACACGCGAAGAGAGAACGAATAATAGAGGAGAGTTACAAGTACAGAAAGAAGATATAAAGAAGGCGAGTCAGCATGTCTTAGGTAAGGAAAAGGACGAAGACAACAAAGAAGATCATGAGGACCCCGAAGACTTTGATCATCAACCAGCGATTCTGAGAGATGGAATGGAAGTACTTCACGAGTTCGCTGTGGGCCGCGTCCACGTTCAGCGAAGTCTCCTCCACGTTAGAGTCAATTCTCAAGAGATATACTTCATAAGAGGAATCTTCTACGAGTCCGAGAATCAAGGGAAAAAGATAAATTCGGAGATACTGTCATAGTATAATGAGGAAACAATTAAATTTAACATAAAATGGTAACAAAGGATCTGAACGATAAATAGCAAGAAGAATCCGCTTGATGAAGTGAATAAAGGGAGAGAAGAAGGATCTCCTCCCGACCTGGTGATCATCTCTCCCTGCTCAGCCACGAGATGAGCGAGTTGCGAGAAGATCTGACCGAGTTCGCTGATGCTGCTTTCGATTGTTTCCATCGTGGAGGAACGGGCATTCGCGTACGCAACGGAGTCATCGTTCAGCAGCAGCTGGAATAGCACTCAGAGCAACCTGCACATCTACCATACATCTCAAAATAGAACAAAACAAATGGGGTTGCAGCAGTGCAGGGAAACCGAACCTGTCCCTGTGTTCTGTGCTGTTCGAGGGAATCCATGTCGAGGGAAACGGCCCCGTTCCCATCCACATCTTCCAGAAGACGACTGCGCACTAAAAGAGAACCCATTTCAACCAGACAAACAAGAAGTGGCAAGGGAGACTGATACCATTTGGTTGTGAACTTGAAGAAGGCAGAGAGAGCGGGGCGAGATCTGCCTGAGATGAGAATTTCTGTCTGCGTTGTCTCTGCTCACGAAGATTCTCACTTCGCTGCTCGAGGACGGACTGGAAGTCCTTGCTGATTGCCAGTTTGGACTGAAGGCCAACGACAACCAACTGGGAATGACCGGCAGTCTGGCCGCAAAATACAATGATAACGAGTCCCTCCAGCACAATCTCCCCATTTCCACTCAACTGGTGGTATTTTGATATGAATTTGTGATAAGCAAGCACCTGCTGGTTGGGACGAGCGGGAAAATTCTTGCAGAGCCGCAATTTGCTGATTCAGTGATGTCATGTCCTGAATAACCATTCACTTCGGCAACAGATTATAATACGTCGTATCATTAAGTCATCTTTCTAACAATTGGCAAGTGAAAAAATGAGTTACACTAAGCAAGAAACCTCTCTGATGATTCGTGAGAGGTGCTCCACTTCACTTCGATCTTCGAAGACACTCTTTCGTTTGGTGACCTCCGCAAGCTTCTCCATCTTTGCACATGTTTGACTAAGATCTCGTCCAATTTTTCTATTAAAAAAAACAGGAGATAGATAGCCAATATAAACAGTTCTAACTAGCAGTTTAAACACAACAACCCAATAATTTTCCGAATAAGTCTAAAATGGTTAATAAAACAAGACCCACTGTGCAATCTGGTTGAACTGTCGCGATTGCAAGACAGTATTTTGCTTCGACGGCTGATTCGTTACTTGCACCTTCATCTAAAAAAAATCGACTATGATATGAAGGAGAACGAACGTGCAATGTTCATATGAACAATGGAAAAGGGCTTACCAGAGAAGACTTCGCGGTGGTGCGAAATCCGTAAGTCCTGTCACGACTCGGCATGTTGAAGTTTTAAAAGATCCAAAGGCTGGACAAAGGAGTTTGGAGTAGGGCTCTCGTGATCAACTTTAGCTTCTTCCCCACTCAAGCCTCCGTAAATCGAGAAGCCAGAGGGAATCGATGAAAATGTCTCCTACAAAACCAGCTTTGACTTATCGAATTCGCGGACCTCCGCACTCGTGGCAAACCACGAGTAAAATGGAATTCATGGGTAAGAGAGACATACTTGAGCCGAGTTCCAGAGAGCACTTGGATTGGCAGAGAATACAATGGAGAACGCGTTGCGAGCAGAAGAGTTGTCGTCGAGGTCTCCGACGGAGAGTGGGGCGTCTTCGTACTGTGAAGGGGGAGCGAGAGAGTGTCCCGCACCGCCAGTCGAGTCTCGAACTCTTCCGTTTTTTCCTGTTTTTTAAACTTAATTTTGGTCATGTATTTTGTGGAACGAGACGTTCTTATCTGTTTGGTTTTTCAGGTCGATCCAACAGCCAACATGACTCCAGAGCAGCTACAGTTCCATTACTTCAACATGCACGATCTGGATAAGAATGGCAAGTTGGACGGAGTGGAACTCATCAAGGCCATCACTCATTTCCATAGCGGTAAGTTTATTTTCTCCAACAACTTTGTTGAACTCATTCTCAAACTCACTCCCGCTTTCTTATTATGTTTCCGGCCTTTTGAAGTAGTGGCGCAGGTTAGACTAAAGGAGAATATAATTAAGCTCTTACTCTACACTTAATGCTGAATGGTAGATATTAACTGGTTTTTATATAACTTGCCCTAAAGATGGCAATGTTTCCTCAGAACAACGCCTTAATAGGAACTTTAGAAAGGCTATAATACTTTCCATATCACTATTATCTGCTACCAGCAGTATTTATATCTTGGTGGTGGTTCTTGGTTTCCTTATCACTTTTAAAAGACTGCTGATCCTTGTCCTGTGCAGAGAATCCCGGGCCGGGCCACCAAGCGGGTGCACCCCCTCCACTGCCATCGGAGATTGAACTGGAGCAGATGATCGACTCCATTCTCAGAGACGACGATTTCAACCGGGACGGCTTCATTGAATACGGAGAGTTCCTTAAAGCACAGAAGATAAGAGAGGAGGCCGCGCGGGCACATCAGGCACAAGCTGCTGGCCAGGCGCCTCCCCCACCCCCTCCACAATACTGATCTGTCCCTCTCGCTTTCTCTCTCTCTCTCTCTCTCTCTCTCTGTCTCTCTCTCTCTCTCTGCCTCTCGCTCTCTCTCTCTCTCTCTCTCCTGATGCCCTTTTGTCGCTTTGCAGCTTAAGCAAATTGTTGCCGATCGACCAAAGGTAATATCGGCATAGGCTGCATTTTTTTCGGGCTGCGTCCCAGAAAAAGGGAATGGTAGCCCTCGCCTTTCTTGACCTTAACCGAAAGCGCATTTCTTTAAGGATCCTTGTGGCTATTAGTGTTAATGGAGCTCGCTAATTAATTGTATCTGTAAATGCTTGTCATAGATAGGCCAAATTCGCTTATTCAGAGCACTTATTACTTCTGAAATGATAGGGTATCTTCAAAAGCATATTGACAATACTCAAAAGCATATTATGAAAAGTCTGCCAGAAGAGTTTGCCGGGCATTCATTGCGTAATGCTCTTTTTCTGCTTTTATTTAGGGATTCTAGGAGTGGATAATACAGTCAACTGTTGTGATATTAATGCTGTTGTTTTGTTGAACCTATTCGCATAATTCACTTTAAATATTTACATAATTTATTATTGTCTCTTTCTCTTGTTGTTCCTATGCCAAATTGTAAATGTTTCGAAAGAGGTGCTCTCAGCCGTTTGTCTGAGTTGACGCAATAAGTATAGGATAATCAGCTAGTCCGAGGCCAAAACTGTTTTTTGTTGTTGAAATTTTACTTTTCGTTGAAGCCATTGAATTCTTGTTATCAGTGCTTCAATCACCTGATAACACATGGAAAGTCCCTCGTTTTCGCGACAAGTGAGGGTGGTCCTTCAAGTGAAGCGATAAGATCTACCGTAATTGACGAAGACAGCTAACGTACCTCTCTCTGCAACATGGTGCTTGCCGCTACCTTGTCTATGCTCCGGTGAGAAGTGATACGAAGTTGATTATTAGGTGAAGACATGAATGTTTTCGAAGTGCGTATTTAAAGGAGGCGAAAACTCAATTTTTTCGCTATAAAGATGATTTAGAATATGTGTCCGGATTGCGATTGCGAATGCATCAGCAAAAGATATAACGTTCAAAAGTAAACGTTAAAGGAGCAATTCGCATTTGAAATGTGTTGCCTGTTCTTAATTGAAAATATTAGTGTGATCAACCGTACTGGAATTTTAACATTTGTCGCCAAATAGATATGGCCTAAAAAATTTCTTGGAAGAGGCAATTAATTATTTGCACGGCGCACGTCCTTAAAAAGTGATTAAATGCACGGCGCACGACCCATTTGTGATTATTTGCACGGCGCACGTCCTTTTTTTAATGTTTTGCACGGCGCACGTCATTGGGCCAGATTTTTTGCACGGCGCACGTCAAATTTTTTCTTGACTACCATTCAGACGGCAACGAGCAAAGAGTTTAAGGTGATAGTTTGCGTTAACTCCGGCATCGTGCACGATGTCAGAGGAAGATGACGATGGAAGAATGATCGAAGAAGAGCTTTGTGACGAGATGGAAGTTGGGGTAAGAGATTTTCAAAGGTACGAAGCACAATTTTATTAAAGCTTTTCGTTTTAGGAGGCACGAGGAGGGGGCAAGTACTTCCGGCATTGCGGTACTAATGTGACTGCGTCGGATGTAATTGAGCTGCTCCTGCATCCGTTAGTGAATCCCTTATTGTTTACTCCATGTATTCGCGCTTTATTTTCTTTAGTCCTGAGTATACCACGACTAGTGTTCCGTTGTTCCCGCCATTGACTCGAGAAGCTTGTGCAGTTACCTTCGTTTGCGATATCAGTGAGACGGAATGTGCTGATATTTTCAAGGATGCGCTCTCGCCGTGGTCACCAAAAGGAAGCGGATGTGAGTTATATTATTTTTCTTTCACTCCGCTACACTCTCAATTTCACTTACTTCCAGCCCGTCCCAAAACGCAGGATTACGAAGTTTTCGAGGATGAGAGTGTTTCCAAGTATCGTCGTAACGAGCGCGCAAAGCGTGGCGAATTGTATCTGCATCAGTACTACTGCCGACATGGGACATTAAACCATCTAATCAAGCAGGCATGATTTAACCTCCTGTTCCAATTCTATTTATTTGTGATATAGGTTCATCTTCTTATGATTGATGGACGCCCCTCTTCGTCTTATGCAGCCGTGTCTTACTCGTTTGAATCTGCTACTGAAGAAGTCTTCGATATTCGACAGTTTGAAAAGGTTTTGCTTGCATAAAATATAAATGAAGTGATCATTTGCTCATTTAACAGAGGACTACTGTGTCTGAACGAGAGCGCGCCAAAGCCATCATTCGGAAAGGAGGCGGTGCTCGAGCAGTTCTTGCTCGAATTCCTTCCATCAAGCAGAATTCGGTGAGGAATATTCTTCAATCTGTCGAGCGGCGGAAGTCATTGTCCGGAAGAAAAGCTGCGACAAATTACGGCGAGCTCCAGCATCTTATTGATTCTGGTTAGATTGAACTTTTTTCAATATTTATCATGGAACAATGAGTATGTAATATGTTTAGGCTACTATGTTGTTGGTGACTGGCAGTCGAATGGAGACCACCATTTGCTGTTAGCACACGAGTGGCAGATTGAGGTATACTTATTAAGTAGTTTCAGTGTTGTGCTGCTAAGATTACGCTTATTCAGTTGTTTGCTCGCGCCCTCCCAACAGAAGATCAGCTGAAGACTCACTTGGAACGCACACGCAAGCGACTGGAAGTTACGACCGCGGTGGACACGGGCATGCTTCGTCGTGTGTTATCCGCTGTTATGGCTGATGGCACATTCAACCTTGTCGACAACTTCGTTGTAACGGCCATCGGCTTTTACGACAAACGATTCAAGTTAGTCATTTTGCTTTGGCTCTTCATCCAATGTTTACTTAGGTCTCGCGATTCCTCGAAGGATGCTTTTCTCACCGCCTGTCTCATGCTGTCTAGAAGAAGAACTGGTGCCGATTACAGGAAGATGGGGTATATTCTTGAAACGTGTTTTGAAAAGTTCAATCTAATTGCTGTTTAGGCTGATGTTGTACGACGAATTCGAGAAGAAGGGATACGGTAACAAACGAATTCCTGCCTTTATCACTGACAACGAGCGAGGATTTGACGAAATTATGAAAACTCCGCTCTTCTCACATGCGGTTCGGATGGCGTGCTGCGTGCACTTGTCAAACCTGCTCGTGGCGGCGGCACCGGAAGATGGAAAGGAACTCGTTCACGTAAGCATTACTTTTTGATACTGTATTTAAAATAGATGATCGCCTAGGTCATATTCGGGACTGACAAGCAATCGCTGAAGCGGGCCGCGATCATTGATCATCTGGATGAGAAGAAGTATGAAGAAGCCCTGCAAACTGCTCTGACGACACGGTCGCAAGCAGCCAAGGACTGGTTTGTAAAAGTTTATGTTAGTTAGCTATACGTTCCACGTTTAGGGCGAATCGCTACAAGTCTGTGCTGTGGACGCGCTGCAGTCTTCGAACGCGAATCATGGCCGGATGGGGGGCTACTCTCTGCACGACTAATCCTGAAGAGGGATTGAATAAGCAGCTGAAGAGGATGATCAACTACAAGGACGCTCCAGTTCATGCATTCATCAAGAATATGGAAGAGGAGTTCTTGGGTTGGTAGTACGGTAGCTTTAACAATATGATAGGTTGGCGAGATACTTGTTTAGGAGTTGGCCGAAATCTTCTCTTCAATCACGGAAGCTACAAGCTGAACTCTGCTGCTCCACGAAGTCTAGCAGAATGGTCAACGGCTAGCCAAGAAGAACGGAAGCGAATTGCCAAGACATACGGGCTGGACGTAGATTCCAAAGACGACTCCATTTTCCGAAGCATCCCTGTTGAGTTGCTGGCAGGACGGGGAGGTGAGAATTATTTATCAGAGCATTACTATTTTATTTATTCTCTGCAGATAACGATAACGATGCTAGGAGAAGCTTTGTCGAGATGGCCACAGGGTATACGGTCCAAGCGATCGATGATGTGTGCTCCCTTGTTAAGAAGAGTAACTTCGATCGGTTGGTCCCACTCTTGCATGTGATTTAAAATATGAATTTGTTTCCCTAGGTGCTTTGTCGAGGTGGATAAGCGCTTCCCTGTACTCGATGACTCAGAGGCGGAGGCAGCAGCATCTCGAAGGTGCAGTCACCAAGAATGCCAGAAAAGGCAGGCCTTGCCTGTGTGTGTTCACAGGTATGTATGAAAATCTCCATGCTTCAAAGATAGCCTATTTTTGTAACAGGCTTGCTTTTCTTCTCTCTCTGAACGATGGGATTCGTGACTCGGCACTTGAGATCGTTCGCCAGCAGATTTCTTCTCTTGATGGCGGCAAATTCCTTGATTCCTGTGTTGCCAAAGGCACTGGCAAGAAGCCCGGAACACGGAGGCGTGGAAATGTGGAGACTTCAAAGAACTATAGAAGAGTTGTTGATGCCATCGTTCCGAGGTAAGACTGATTGTATATATAAAGGGAGTTGTATGTATATTTACAGTCGGTACAATACGTTGTCCACTCAAGAAGCCCGCAATCGATCTCCAGAGCTTGATGAAGACGCCGTCTCCCTTGTTGACATATCCGAGGACAGTGCAGATGCGGATGCTGAACTGTCAGCTGCCGTCCTTGAGGTGTGTGTGTGTTTCTTTTTCCTTACCATACATGAGGGAAACCTATTTGAAGTCGATTATAGGTCGTGAATGAAGAGGAAGTTGATGAGAACGCAGACATTGTTGACGTTTCTGACGAGCATTCATACGCCTCTCTCGAATCTCTCGGCGTGATCAAAAGAAGAAGGGGAATTCAAGCGGCGACAACTTCGCGGAGACCGCTGGCTGGAATCCAGAACGCCAGGGGAACAGGAAATGAAGAAACACAGGTTGGGAAAGATGAATTACACTCATCGTAAGAATGTCGGTGAATTGCAGCTTCGAGCTTCACACGCGGCCGTTCTTCCCACTGCATCACAGTTGGCACAATTTCATGCCTCTCCTCATTCTCTTCCATTCACGGAGCCGCATCATAACAACAATCGCTTCGTCATTGCCTTGCGATCCGGTTTTCTTTCTTTTCAAGTTTTCTTACTTTAAAATAGCAAGGGTGTTATTATTTTAGAACGCTGGCCGCTTACTGTCGTACGAAAGGACACTTGCGTCGGATGCGGCATTGCTCTTCCGTCTACCGCCTGCGATGGGAGTGCTGAGGATCTCGTGCTGGTTCATAAGGAACGCTACTCGTACTACAATAAGAAGGATGGCCAAAAGGAGGTCTCTCACAAGGATCAGCGTCTCGCGTTAGTCCATTTTACTCCCTTACGGTACGATGCATAGATTACTGTAGAATTTTAAGAGTGCTCCATTGTCGGCTGAACTGCTTGATGTCGCGCTACTCGTATGCCACTCGAGCTCGAATCGCGCTTTCTCCCTCACTGGCCTTTTCGATGAAGTCGATCTACAGCACATGGATTAAGATGATATTCAACATACACTCGAGCCAAATCGCCTTGGCTAACAACTTTGAGTGATCTCTCGTGCTGGTCCCACCTCTTCTATAGAATGTCATTTGATGTCTGCTTGTTTTTACTCATTCTGGTTCCACCTCTTCTATAAGAAGTGATTTGTTTGTTACCTGTTGGTTATCTGTTGTCTTCTATGAGAAGTCATTTGCTCTTTTTCTCTTTCTTTATAAGACCGCTAACTGATTGTGCTAATTGACTGTTCCTTCTATGAGAAGTTCTTTCCGTTAATCTACATTTCCAAATTTCCCATCTGTTGCATCTCAGATGTAAGCTGATTGTTCATTTATAAAGGACATTTGTTTTATTCTTTTGGCAATGTTCGATACACCTAGAATGGAGAAAATACGACTAAAAACTACTGACTGAAAACTAGTACATCTATTCTTTAGCGAAAAAAAAATTTGACGTGCGCCGTGCAAAAAATCTGGCCCAATGACGTGCGCCGTGCAAAAAAGTAAAAAAAGGACTTGCGCCGTGCAAATAATCACAAATGGGTCGTGCGCCGTGCATTTAATCACTTTTTAAGGACGTGCGCCGTGCGCCGTGCGCCGTGCAAATAATTAACTGCCCTTGGAAGAACAGCGTTACCAGCGCCCGTGAAATATCTCGAAATATTCACGATTCGAGTACCGGACGCATACCGCCAATTAAAATTTTGGAAGATGCAGATCTACCTGATCATTTTATGTTTAAATATAATTATATTTTTGTTGTTACTGCAGCATTTATTTTTTTTACATATATGTCTGAAATTCGTATCCGAATTTCCTTGTCAGATTAAATAAAAGATAAGAAGAACAAAATCTCTCTCGCTCTGATTTACTTCCATTCTCTTCCCTGAACATCCACAGCAAAAGGTGTTGTTTGCTGTTCCATGTCATGTAAGCACTGGGATATTACAGGGGTTTATTAGTTAAATACTGCACACGATTAGGACAAATTTTACAACAAAATAACATGAAACGAGAAGCGAAAACATCTGGGATGCAAAGTACATGTAACACAAGAAGATCAAAACAACAAAAAAATATTTTGACATAAAATCAGACAAAAACATCTCTATTTTGACATAAAATCAGACAAAAACAACTCAGCTCGGCAATTACACTAACAATTAGGGAGTAATCGATGTCAAACTACTATGGAAGTGATGGCAAGATGTTAAGGCGAGTAAGGTCTGCATGAGACTGAGCTTGGAGTCTAGCAATTGTGATGGAAGGGGCATATACATGGTGGGTCAAGGCTTACATTGGGAATTATTTTTATTTTTAGTTGGGCTGTAAGTAAACTGAGCATATTCAGAACCTATGACTACGGTGCGACTAAACAAAATGCGTGCCTTTACTCCTACCGTAGTAAGATCAGAACTAAATTTTAAATTAATTATTCTTGGTAGAAATTTGTCTGTACATCAGCTTCCACAGGCAACTTCCACACTCCACTATTGCACGGGATTGCATTGGACCCACCATGACATGCAACCAGTAGATTTGACAAACATGCACAATCAACGAGGGCCGGTAATTAGACAGCGTCGGCAGCGGAGATGATTTCAAGAGCTCACTATGATGACATCCTGGTGAGTGTAGTTGAATGCCATCGTCAGCTTGTCGACCATCTCGTCTGTAGAAAACATGCTTATCCACAGGCCTCTATTATAAGGAAATATTCGTTCTAAAGAGGAGAACTGGATGAGGTTCTTCTTTGATAATGGTCGCAGCAAAGAGACTTATAAGAACATACCGACATTCTTGGAAGCACGCTCTGTGCACGGAAGTCACGCGAGAACTTGGCTCGGAGGTGGCGCACTACTCCAATCAATATCATAAATTTATTGGCCAACAGAAACTCGGAAGTGAGCAATTATTTTTAATTAGAAGCATCGGTATTTCGGAAAGGTGTTTCTTACGCTAAGACTAAAATATCTGTTCTAAAACAATCCTGTTTGATAGAATGAAAAAAAGTAAATAGCCAGCGATTCTGCGGTTGATTTTAGATCGAGAGAGAAAAGAGAGATTGAGAATGGATACCTTAATGGCATAGTAGATGATCTGAACGAGAGAAAACCCCCGAGTAGCTCTGCAGAACATCATCGTCCACCGAATCGGGTGCCTTCAATCTATTCAATACTTTATTTTATTTAGGCTTTATTAGCGTATTTGATTAAATTAATCTCATTAAATAACTTTATTTAATGAGATTACCTTTGTAACTTTGATTGAGAGTATATTCATTCGCATTGTGTTCTTGTAGTTACGTCATATCGCAGTTATCTGATTGTAGTTCATTCCGAAGCTTTTAATCATCTTAGGTGCTCTCAATGATGGCGGAAAGTGGTGAGGACAGTGGAAACGCCTCGTCTGGCAGCGTCTCGCCGTCCCTTTCCCCCTCTGATGGAATGTCGGAGATGCATACGACACCTCCAGCCAAACCTCGTTCCGCACGTTAGAAAATATCTTTGCGCATATCTCTGACGAAGTGGTGCTTCCTTATTTCATTAATGTTTAATAAATCTTCATGAGTACTCTCTCTCTCTCTCTCTCTCTCTCCCTCTCTCTCTCTTTCTCTTCTCTCTCGCTCTCTCTCAACACTTCATGCTTTAACTTTTCAGCTCTTTCTTCGGCTGAGAACTCAGCTCCTCTCTGGACTCGTTTTCATGTTGATGCGTACTTCGACAGGTAGCATTTGAAAGTTGTTCGATTGATTGACCTGGAGAGAAAAAGCGAGCAAAATGTCATAGGGCATCTAATTAGCTACCAAGAGAAGCCCATGCTTCGTCACCCATTTATGCTGTGAGAGTGCCTCGAGTAACATTATTCTTCCAATTGTTACGTCCGAATTTTTATAGACGTTCCTCGTAAAGGGAGGTTTCGCAGTGTTTATGCAGGTATTTAATATATGTTTTCCTTTGAGCTTCGACGACTTCTGGGATGCGTACGAGGCGTGGTGCGACAAGCATCTCCACACATTCCGCACTGCTTCCTCCGAGGCACTCAAGGTCAGACAAGGAAATCATCTGCAGTTTGATAAGTAGTAAATTATTATCTTTGTTTAAGGAGGCCGACGGTAGCATGCAGGATCGCTTCCGCTTCCGATACATTGTTCTTCACTGCATTCACTATGGACAGCCGCGCACCCGAGGTCTGAAAAGAGAAAAAAGGAGAGAGAGAGAGAGAGTGCAAGAGAGGATTGGGAGCGAGTGAAAGGCTGCCCACTCATCAGGTGGAAATTCGCGGGCGCGCCAGATTTATCTGCCTTGTGGCTGTCGCGCCTCCATTCGAGTCTCCTTCTGCTACACCAAAAAAGTCATCTTTAGATTCTGCTATTTGTGGAAACACCACTTTTGGCTTTTCTCCACAATATTATTACTTGTTATGAGGAGGGGCAGAGAATCCAAAAACGACAATATTGTTGGTCTTGCTTTAATAATAATAATAAAAATTAATATATCTCATCTTCAGAAGCTTCGCATAACGACATTGAAGGATGAGCACACGAATCACGAAGTGTCAGAGGCCTACGCGAAGTGGAAAAACAAAGCTAATAAAAGAAGATCCCGGGGAGAGAAGACGGAGGAGGACGAGGACGAGAAAGACGAGGATTCCGAACAGGAGAATATGGACGAAGAGTGGGAACTCAAGAAGGAGCGTAAAACGAAAGGTGGTGAGGGGAGGGAGAGAGAGTTGAGTGATGTGGAGAATTTCCGGGGGCAAATCTGATAATGTACAATGTCAGGAATGAATTTTCCGCTTTGAAAAGATTGAGGGCTTTGTAGCGTGAAATGTTGAGGTTCATGCAATTTCTCTTAAAAAAAAAGAGAGAAAACATATTTTTCTCGCAATAGCAATGGTTTTGGACTATTATTCAATTCAAGACTTTATAGTGCAGGTCGAAGATGAGCAAAAACCTTTTTTTCAGCGGTGAAGAGAAAGATGGAGCCGAAGAGCATCCACGTGGCTCCCGCTCCCGCTGCTGAGCCGGATCCGCCGGTTAAGAGAAAGCGGGTGAGAATACTATTCTCCCTCTAACTCTCTCTCTCTATTTCCACACTCCCTCTCTGACCCCGTTCCCCGCCTTATTTCCCCCTTATTAATTATCCATTTCCGTCTTGCAGTTTAACGTTTTTTCTCACTCGCTTGCAGATTTTTCTGTTTATTTCTTGATGATCATTTGTTTGCAGGGCCGCCCACGCAAGCATCCTCTTCCTACTGAAGATTCCACCAAAGAAGTTGCGACTGTGAAGAATGAGAAGACTACTCCTCCGAAGGAACCGAAGAAGAGAGGAAGCAAAATCTCCGACGACCGCAATTCAAATGTATATTATTACTATTCATTGGCTTGCTAACTGTGTACGCCGCTTCTGTTGTGTTTCTTATACTTCTTCGCTTTAGAATCTGTCAAATCTGTCATCCGAGGTTGCTGTGGAAGAAGCGTCCGAGGTTGCCGTGACAGATTTGTGCAAGAATGAAGAGAAGGAAGATAAGAAGGTACAGGAGTGCAAAGTGGACACCGCGGCAGTCATGGCAGCATTCTTGGCTTCCGAGTTCGAGAAGGATCGGTCCAATGGAGAAGACGCTCTCGAACTGACAGCGACTCCAAGCCACAAAAGCAACGAGGGAAGAGGAGCTTGTTCAAGCCGTTCAATCGAGGAAGTTAAGGGCACATAAATGAGTAAACTCAAAATTGTTCACTCCTCCCGCCTTGTCATTAGTGTATGCAATGCTCAAACCATTTATCAAGAAGGCCACTATTCAGGCTATGGAGCCACCGCCAATTCTGCAGGCGGAGTCGCCTCAGCTGTTGAATTACTTTAAACATGAGCCCCTCGTCCAAGTCCAGGCCGTTCAATCCTCCAGCTATTCCATTCAGCGCCCTCCACCACAGCCAACCACAATCCCCAAGCACTACCAGGTTTGGAAGGGTCATCTATGAGCTTGCTGCCAGTTGTTTCTGGTAGTCAACTGTATTAATTCTTAACAACTTTGTTCATGATATAATTTCTTTTCGTAACAATAAAAACATTAAACACGAATTAATTGAGGCTTGATGAAAAAATAAAATGAAATTTTAAATTAATAACTTGAATAATTTGAGCTGAATCTGGTGCAATCTCCCGCATTCTCCCTTCCAACTCCTCAGCAGATGATCCCACCGCAGATCATAGAGCCGCAGATGATTCTGCCGCAGGTCATCCAGCAGCCAGTTCTCCCCGCTTCCCGCGACTTCTCGTTTAATGCCCTCCTTTATGCATACGTTAGTGGCCTTTTTATTATATCTCCTGGAATTCAGTTCTTTGTAACAAGTTAAAAGTAGACCTTACATTTGATTGATTCCAGGCTTGTATGGTCCAGCAACAGCAAGATCAGCGAGTGCCCTTCACTGTTGACCAGCCAACTACTCAGTAGATGCTACTGAATCTATGGAATGAACCATTCGTCAATGTTCGGTCTTTTCTTTATTTCATTTAGCTGACCTATCTATTTTCTTCTAATTTCATGCATATGCAGTGATGTCGAAGTTACATGTACAGTGATGTACAACCAAAGTGGCCGATTTGTACCGCAGCGCGCGCAATGTTCCAATTGGCACGCAAGAAATATCTCGGCGTACAGGCCACCAAATAAAGAGACCTATACCTTGTTCGAATCCCCATTCTCTTCCACACACAGCACACAATGTCTTAAAATGCAAATTTCAACTTTATTTCATAAAATAATTCGAACGGTAAATGCAGTAATAAGCGGTATTTGAGTTCGCACTACCACACTTTACACCGAATGACACCAAAGAAATGACACTTCGGAATCATAAAACCAAGCATTATTTTCGAATATGTTTTTGATAGTCCAGTTGTTCTTTTAAGAGTTTCTTCAGACTTTTTACGATGATTGTGTGATATAGCACCCATTATAGCCTGAAATGCGTAGAGCTAACTTCGGGGAAGGGCTGAAGTTGTTGATGTGATTTTTTTATATCTCGTTGCCACAACCATGCTTGATTCTTCGAGTAATCGAAGTGTTGTTTATTGCCTTCCAATTGAGGCTTCGAGCGGCGTCTTTCGACTACGCCGTTACTCCGCTTTGTGTTTATTGGGAATGGCGGAGGCTGAGTGCAGAGACGATTCTCATTGCTAACGGTTAGCTGCTTTCTATTTCAGTTATTGTTGTTGTTTTTTTTTCCTTTTGTGCTCGAAGTGATATTTATTACATCCATGATTAATCACTAGAGTTATGCTAAATGCTGGGGCTTATTTAAACGTAGCTTTGTTCGAAATTTCTTTCAATAATTCATAGCGGGAAGAATTGCTTTGTTTAGTCGATACAATGTCCTTCTAGTATGTGAAGTATGTTTTATTGCCATTAAATTGAGGCTCTGTGCTTCTGCTTTGACGCGGCTTCCACTATTATCCGTTTGGCTTGGGAAGGGCGGCAGCAGTCTTCAAGGATGATTCGCGCTGTTCACGGTTTGCTGCGTTTCAATTTGTTTATTGTGGTTTTTTCCCTTTTGAGCTCCAATTGATGTTTCCCATGGTAGTTTTTAATCGTTGTTGCTATGCTGAATGAGCAGGTAGAAGTAAATTCCTTTTGTGCTTTCTTTCAAAAGTCTATTGCTGTTTGAATAGATTTGTTTCGTCCAGTACTGAACAAGGTCGGTGCATGCGCCGTGTTGAACCCCCCGCCCCCAGCCTGCCCAGAATCGTTTGAACCCCCCCCCCCCATGGGTGGGGGGGGGGGAGATTTTTTGGCCTAAAAAAGGACATGTTCCCAATAAATGTGTTTTTAAACCGAAAAAAGCAATTTTTATGGCATTGTACACCCTCACGCTCGAGCTGTAATCGTGCACCGGACCTTGTTTAGCACTGGTTTCGCCGCATCGACGTCGAGTTGAGAATATAGTTGAGCATCATGGTTAAAAGATATTAGCCCACTCATGAATTCTTTTGAATTCCTTGTTGCCGTGTTCAGCTGCTGCGTGAATGATGCATGGATTGGTCCGGCCTCGATCTTGCGGCGAATCAAGTGCAACCGAGCTCCGCGGCCAAACTGTTTGCCCTTGCAAACTGCTTGTCAGTCTTCACATTTAAAACTAAAATATTCCACAAATCAAACCCATCGAAAATTATGACCATTTATTATTTGCCTTATTACTGTATGCTGGAATTGCATTAGATTGGATTACGGTATAAGTTGTTTTTCGCTTAATAGAACCTAAATAAGAAAGATAACGCGATTTTTAGCTTATTCGTTATGAATTATCATTTTAATAGCACTTATTTCTGGAATGATTTCTTAGATTGATCTTTTGAAGGATCGTCTCCACTCTTGGCGGTTGCGATGATGTTGGCCCGAGCGAAGGAATCTCGCCATTTCTGCTAAGCCCGCCTCGAATGGGCTCGCCAACTACTGTTGTTAGTCTTCACATTTTCTGTTAAAAACCTTTTGCTGTATCAACTCCCTTAGCAGCCGATATGCAATTTTTTTTTCATTATTCAGTATAAACAGTGCACATTTTATTATTTGACAGGAGAATACTTTCAAGAATGATTACCAATTTTGTGTTACTTATTCCTTGGTTACTAAGTTGTTTCCGCTTCCGAAGACGCTGGCCGAACGGCAACTACGGCTAGACAACGACTCTCTCTCTCTCTCTCACCCTCCTCTATCCCCCACCTTCTCTTCAACATCGCGTGCAAGCTCACCTCGAGTTTGCCCGCAGACTTCCGTTAGTCTTCAGATTGTTTATCAGGAATACTTTTGTGTAACAACACCCTTCGGAACCTTTGGCATTCGCCTGGTTTTAGCCTTTTTTTAATAAGAACATATTAGAGTGCATACGCGCTTGTGTTACTTTTGTGCACGTACAATGAAAACAAGATTTGTGATTTTGTCAAAACAATACCACTTAGAGACTGATATTATTCTGGAATATTGTTCTGGTTGCACATAACGTACAATTAGTCCTTGGTTGTCAGGTTGGTTCGCTTCCGAAGACGCTGACCACACGGCACTTACAAGCTGCAGCTCGGCAACAGTCCTCCTGCTCTTCCTCTCCCCATCTCCCACCCTAGCTCTCCTCTCTCTCTCTCTCTCTCTCTCTCTCTCTCTCTCTCCCTCCCTCGTTCTCTCTCTCACTCTCTCACTCTCTCTTTCTGTATGTCTCTCTATCTCTCTCTCTCTCTCGCTCTCTCTCTCTCACTCTCTCTCCCTCGTTCTCTCTCTCACTCTCTCACTCTCTCTTTCTGTATGTCTCTCTGTCTCTCTCTCTCGCTCTTTCTCTCTCTCTCACTCACTCTCTCTCTCTCTCTCTCTCTCTCTTTGTCTCATTGTCCTTTTATTGTAAGATGAGAAATGTGTCTTTCTTTTTTCCGTCTTTTCTTTGTGTTTGGTGAATTGATGAATTTATAAAGCTACATGATTAATAAAAGACATGCCGTGTTGAACAGACTGAAAAGGAAAGAAGTAAATGAAAAGCATGATAGGGAGGACAAAGCAAAATAAATAGAGAGAGAGCAGAGAGCTGCTGAACATGTAGCTGGAAGACTAGGATGATGAGATGAGGAACAGAGGTAAGAATTGAAAGAGGCAGAGCATAGGAAGCAGTATACGAAATTAAAAGGCACGACATGCCATCCGAAGACATTCCAAGGTGAAATTTTGTGAAATCTTTCACGCAAAAGTGAAAATGGCGATGCGGCCTCGAACCCTCGTACACTGCGCATCATGATGAGGCGCTAACCTACACACTACACGGTCATGTTCGGACGACTGGCTGAACACTTACTCATGGAAACTGCGCCCTAGTGTTATAGGAAACACGCCAGAAAGCGTTCACCACAATGGAGAGTGATTTCCACCGTGATTATCTACACGCGCTAATGGAACTATGATCTCTTACTTGAATTCATTGTCCAGTGCTCTTTCTTTATCTCTCTCTCTCGCTCTCTCTCTCTCTCTCTCGCTGTCTATCTGTTTGTCTCTGTCTGTGCTCTGGCAGAAGTATATCCGCCCCATTCATTTTTCAATTGCTGAATTAGAGAAGGCAAAAACTGATTGTGAGTTGACAATGAGAAGTTGATGGCTGAAAGTTTGCAGAAGGATAGACGAGAGGGTGGCAGAGAGAATGACAACCTGCAAAGGTGAGCGTGTATTGTAAAGGGTTAACGTCTCAATGTTTTGGGAACGAGGGTTCGAGGTCGGTCGACTCCTGGAGGTATCTTGTGCGTGAAAGATTTCACAGAATTTCAGATCTTTGGATGGCATAATCGTTTCCTGACCTCAAGATAAAGGGAGATGGAGAGAGACAGAGAGAGAAAGAGAGAGAGAGAGAGACAGACAGACGCAGCGAGAGAGAGGGATAGAGATAGAGAGTACTGGAGTTCAAGTTAGGAGATAATCTAAGTTTGGACATCTTATAATCATCCGTAATGGACAGCGAGAGAAAGAACGAGAGAGAGAGAGAGAGAGAGAGAGACAGAGAGACATATAGAAAGAGAGAGTGAGAGAGAGAGAGAGTGAGAGAGAGCGAGAGAAAGAGTGAGTGAGAGAGAGTGAGAGAGTGAGACAGAGAGGGAGAGAGCGAGAGAGATTGAGAGAGCACTGGACAACGAGTTCAAGTTAGGAGATAATCTAAGGTAAGCATGAGTGTCCGCTGTGCGGATTAGCGCCTTGCTGCAGATGGAGTGACGGCGGAAATCATGGTTCTCTGAGCATGTGTTCAGCCTTTGACAGTATCAAATAGTGGGTCTGTAGTGTCTAGGTTAGCGCCCCACAGTGATTCCCAGGCGACGAGGGTTCGGGGTCAACTCGTGTAATTCGCTTTTGCGTGATAGATTAAACAGAATTTCAGTTTGGAATGTCTTTGGATTGCACACCCATGTCGTGCTCTTTAATTTCTCCGCCTGCTTCCCCTGCTTATCAGCTTCTCTTCCAAGGCCAACCTCATTCCTCTTCCTCATTCTTCCAACTACATGTTCACTAGTTCTCGGCTCGTCCTCTTTTTTGCTTTCTCTACCTATCATGATTTATCTCTATAATGCTTTTTTCCTTTACTTCTTTCCTTTTCACTCTGTTCAACACCGCTTGCCTATCTATTAATCTAGAAGCTTTATCAATTCACTTAAGAAGCAAAAACAACTTTACTATGGACTACATTTCTCATCATACAGTCATCCGTCATGGACAGCGAGCAAGAGATAGAGAGAGAGAGAGAGCGGAGAGAGAGAGGAGAGAGAGAGGAGAGAGAGAGAGAGAGAGAGAGAGAGAGAGAGGGAGGGAGGGAGGGAGCTAGGGTGGGATGGAGAGCTAGGGTGGGAGAGAGAGATGGGGAGAGGAAGGGGAGGATGACTCTTGCCGAGCTGCCTGTGCCGTCTGGTCAGCGACTTCGGAAGCGAGCCAGCCTGACATTCAAGGAATAACTTATGTGCACTCACAATCAGGTATTTCATAATTAACCTAATAATGCCAGAGTAGAAACTCGAGCCAAACTTGGAGCATTTTGTAATTTGGATTGAAATCCTTATAATAAGTACATATTTTTGACTATCGGGCAAACAAATCTTACTGGGCAACTTATTTGACAAAAATAGGCTCGAATTTCTACCAATCAAAAAGCTAGGCTAATTCTGAAAACCAGAGCAACCAAAGAATGTTTTGGTCGCATTTCCGTAAAAGTAACATAAACTCGTATGTACTCTAATATAATCTTGAAGAAAAAAAAGTAAAATCAGGCGAAGGAAAACGGTTGCGAAGAGCTATGATAAAGGAAGATATTTAAAAAAAAATGTGTAGACTAACAGTAGTTTGCGAGGCGGTCAGCTGTTCAGATTCCTTAGCTGGGGCCGACTACGACCTCCTTCCCAAGACTGAAGCCGACCCTTCAAAAAATCAATCAGACAACTCACTTATGAAGAAATTATTGTATTGAAATGAAAGATTCATAGCAAATAAGTGATAATATCTCTAGTATTCTGCCCATCTTATGTAGCTTCAAATAAAAATAAATAAACGTATGTTCCGTTTCAACTACAGTAATCAAGCACACAGTACAGTAAACCTTCGAAAGTGAATGTTTAATATCTTCAATGAGTATGTTTTAAGGATCAGTTTAATTTAAAACCAAAGGACTTTCAAGTAATTTACCAGTCATTTCCAGAGTGTTGGGAGCGAAGGAGAGAGAGGCAGGCAGATTGGGAGAGAGAGAGAGAGATGGGCAGAGGTAGGGAAGGAGGACGCTTGTCAAGCTGCAGTTGCTAAGTCATCAGCGTCCTCCGAAGCGGAATCAGCCTGACAGTGAAGAAATAAGTTATGGGCAAATATAAAAATAATCTAGTATTC
Organism: Allodiplogaster sudhausi; assembly: GCA_945643635.1. Taxonomy (NCBI): domain Eukaryota; kingdom Metazoa; phylum Nematoda; class Chromadorea; order Rhabditida; family Diplogasteridae; genus Allodiplogaster; species Allodiplogaster sudhausi. The sequence goes on from CALZFC010000005.1 coordinate 2,394,174, forward strand.
AGTCTAGAAGGCATTCTATTGACAAAATACCAAAATATGAACGCTTTCATGTTTCATTTTCCCGTGCATAGCTCATATAAGATATTGAAGAAAAAATATATACTAAAAACAGGCAAAAGCGCTTTCAAGAGTTTTGCTAGATGAAAAGGTTAAACAGCAATCTAAGTCATGCCCACAAGGAGATTTGTGAAGATTACCCATAATTTATACGCCTTGTGCTGTGATTAAAAAAAGAAATGTCAGGACTAACGGTAATTTGTGTCCACTCGACGCGAGTCTGGCCGCGGTCTTCACATTTCTGGCTGGGCCGACTACGACCTCCTTGCAACCGGCAAACTGCAGGCGATCCTTCAAAAAGAGCAATAGCAACCTACCTTTCTAGCATTCTACCTTTCTTATGTAGCTTCAAATAAACACAAACAAACTTATAAACGCTTGAATACCTACCGTAATCTAATCTACCACACTATCAGAGGTGCAAAGTGGCCGGCCGGCCCAAAATTCCAGGGCCCGGGGCCGGGCCGGGCCGGGCCCAAGAAAAGTGTGGCCGGCCCGTAGGCCCGGTTGGGCCCGTTTCCCTCGTTGGTGTGCCAGATGGTGCACTGGTGAATGAATTATAATTGCACTAGTGGATATCTTGAAGTCAGAATTCCAAATTGGCAGCATGAAAGTGCGCGGGAATTCTTTTAGCATTACTCCGTAAAATTCATTCTGTTGTTATTTTATGTTATCTTTGTAAGTTTAATATAAAATTATTTCAGGCTTACGATGTCAGAGGCGGTTAGCGAGACTGACGAGCTACCGGAAGAAGACCAAAGGATTCTAAAGAGAATTTTCGGTAAGATGTCTTCACTTTATTAAATAAGGATGATTTCATTTTCTCACATTATTTGGGCATCTTGAGTTATTCTGGTGATTTTATTTACTCTTATTATTTAGGTAAGCAATTTGGAACCGAGACTTACTCCAAAGAGCAGATTCAGCTACTCGCAAATGCGCATCATGAACGTCTTCTCAAGCGAGAGTACCTCTTCTTTCGAAAGCGGAAGAAGGGAGAAGACGACTCCATCGTGAACATTCACTACTCCTGGCATGGACAAGAAGCTAGCGCTTCCGCTACACAGCTTCTGATGTGCACGCGTTGCGTGGTTGTGATGACAGGCGGCGGAAACGTTAGGTATTCTTTTTTTTCGAAAACTGCTTTTGAAGCTGAAGGGAGCAGAGAGAGTGTATATCATTTTCAGTCGGCACCAAGAGAAGTGTTCTGCGAAGAAATCGAAGAAAGCGGAAAGTGCATCTGGATCGCAGAGGAGAATCGATGGATTCATGGCAAGTGTCAGCGTCCAAGGCACTCTCGAGGAACAACAGCAGATCTCGACAGTCATGGCGAAGTGGGTGGCTACGAGCTCGCGGCCATTCTCTATCGCGGAAGATAGCGGCTTGAAGGAACTGATATCAGTCGCACTGCGGATTGGGTTAGGCTCGTTTGAAAATAATTTGTTCTTCTTCACGTTTTTTGAATGTTTCATCATTCAGTGCCAGACGTCGTAACGTGGACAATTTGGATGTATCGAGCATCATTCCGACTCGGCAGACGGTGACGAATCGGTTGAACACCCTTCAATCCGATCTTCTTGCGAAATCTGGAGCAGAAGTCGTAAATCATTTGGCAACAGTTGGTGGAGCATTCTCTGCTGACTACGGAAAAAGAAAGGACGACTATCTGACTCTTGTCGTACACGTGGTTTACAACTGGTTAGCTTCTTCAATGTATTGCCGTGATATTAAATATCTAATGTTTATTCACTTTTAGGCGATACTACAGCATTCATGCTGCAATGAGGCGATGTGACGTAGCAAGAAAGGACAACGTGCAAGTCTGGACCGATATCGTGCAGGCGGGAAAGTCATTCGGCTTGACAGACGCGATTCTTCGTCAGATCTTCAGTGCATCCGATGAAGGCTCCAACATTACGAAAGCGCTTCGTTTAAACAATAAAAAAAGTGAGGAATATGCATCTTTTTACTATCATTTTCTTCTTTCCTTTTATTCAGATGTTAACTGCATCTGCCATGTGGCCAACAATCTCTGCAAGCGGACCTTCAGTCCATACAAGGATCGAAGAGGTCTTCTCTTCGAGAACGACCTCACGGATGAAGATAAGAGTCTGGTACAGCGAGGCAGGCGGCTCCTCAGTGAATTGAAGCTGGTTGTCAATGGAATCCGGGGCAGTGAAGTCGGCCAGTCACTCCGAAGGCAGCTTCCTCTTGAAGTCGAGACAAGATGGCTCTCCAAGCTCCGCTCTGCTAAGGCATTTCGTGAGTGTGCAGACGAGCTCTACAAGTACAAGGATCGCGGAAAGTTACCTGAGGTACACGGAGAATATATAGAAATAGCATGTAGCAACCTTCATTTTTTTTCCAGAACGTCAAACAAGGCCTACGCTACCTCTACGACCACAGCTCAGATTTCGATGATGTCTACAACATTCTCCTTCAGTTCGAGGAATTTGTACAGTTTTTCCAGGTACGGAAAACATATTTCCAAATTACCGTACCACATTTTCAAATTCTGAACATTATTTAGAGAGATACGGCAGTGATCTACGAGGTCGGGCCCAGATGGAATGAACTGAAGGAAAGTCTCAGTCAAATTGTCATGACTTCTGATTCCTCGATGCAGACCTCTTTGGCCCGAAGTGCATACAAATGCATGTTGCGGAAAGAAGACGACGGTGTCATCTCCATGTTCCATAAGATGGCCACATTCCTGCATCCAAAGAGGCGACAATTGCGTCGACTCGCTGATGAAGCCGAACGCCGTGAGGTCATCATGATGCTGAAGGAGTTGGTCTGTGAGGTGGAAGGAGGGAACGATGGTGCGTCACAACCGAAGGCTCCCAAGCTCCCGAGAACGGACTATGACGACCTCGATGATTCTGGCGGCAACGTGGCTACTGAGGTTGATTCTTATCTGAATGCCACCTTCAATTTCCTTGATCCTTCTGGAAACCCACATGACAACCCTCTTATCGCATGGAAGGAGCGTGCACCTGACTTCCCCGTTCTGTCCCGAGTAGTACAACAGATCTATTCCATTCCTGCTTCTACAGCAACTGCAGAACGCTCATTCTCGGACTTGCGAAATCTTGTCCCCGACAAGCGTGAGTCACTCAGTGCTGAGTCTGTTTTCAAGTCCCTCATCATCCGTTCTCTTATGAAGTTCGAAGCGGCTTTGAATTCCCGTTAATAACATTTCCGTTGAATGCTTTATTTTCTGTTATACGCTCTCTTAAAGTAACATTTCCGTTGAATGCTTTATTTTCTGTTATTCGCTCTCTTAAAGAGGCATTGCGTTTCAACGTTTTATTTTCAGTATGAAATAAACAATCTAACGACGTGCTAACGATTAAAAGAATGAAGTGTTATATGCATAGACAAATAGCTACAACTTTCAATTTTTTTTCGAATTTTTGAAAATCGGGCTCAAACGGGCCCACGGGCCGGGCCGGGCCGGGCCGGGCCTAAAATTCTAGGGCCCGGAAATGGATCGGGCCGGGCTGGCCGAGTCCTTGGGCCCGACGGGCCGGGCCGGCCCAAAATTTTTGGGCCCGTTAGCACCTCTGCACACAATCTCGCATACAGTAATCCGACAAGAAAAATGAATGCTCAGCACTTTCCATGAGCTTGATTTAAGGAATATTTTAATTTAAAAAGTGACGACTGACAAGCAGTTTGTCGTGACGGTTTAGTCGCGGCGCTCAGGTTCACTTTTCTCGGCGGCATTCGTGGCCGGGACTAGCCATCCATCACTTCCGCAGCAGCTGAACACGGCAACAAGAAATCAAAATCATTCATGAGTGGGCTAACATCTTTGAAAAATGATGCTATATCCTTAACTCCACTTCATAGCGGCGAAACCACTGCCGAACATGGTCCGCCTCCAGTTGGGAAAAATTATTTTTTTGGTTTTAAAAACACGTATATTGGAAAAATGCCCTTTTGAGTAGGCTGGGGTGGTTTCTGGGCGAAACAAATCTATTCATAATGCAATACACTTCTAAAGAAAAGCAAAAACGACATTTACTTCTACCTCCTCATTCAGCATAGCTGCAGCTATTAAAAACTACCATGGCAAACATCAATTGGAGTTAAAAAGAGAAAAAAAGCAACACAAAATTAAATGAACGGCAACAAACAGTGAACAGAGCGAATCCACGGGGATCCCACGGGGAGGGTGAGCCGCGTTTCCCTAGCACCCGAAGCGGCGAGGAAGTAGCGTCAACGCAGCTGCTTTAAACCTCAATGGAATGGCAATAAAATACACTTGACTTACACCACTTTGGTCGCCCCAAGATGAAAAAAAAAACCATATCACCCCAACTTCGGCAATTCCCGAAGTTGTTTCTTAACATTTCAGGTGACACTGGATGCTATATCACATAAACATTGTACGAAGCCAAAAGAAACCCCAAAAGAACAACGAAACTAGTCCAAAAATGACAACGAAACTATCAAAAGCACGACTAAATTTTCAAAAATACTACTTGGTTTTTGGATGCCAAAGTGTCATTTCTTTGGTGTCATTCGGTGTAAAGTGTGGTAGTGCGAACTCAAATACCGCTTATTACTGCATTTACCGCTCGAATTATTTTATGAAATAAAGCTGAAATTTGCATTTTAAGACATTGTGTGCTGTGTGTGGAAGAGAATGGGGATTCGAACAAGGTATAGGTCTCTTTATTTGGTGGCCTGTACGCCGAGATATTTCTTGCGTGCCAATTGGAACATTGCGCGCGCTGCGGTACAAATCGGCCACTTTGGCGGTACATCACTGTAGACCACTGATTTGCATGATTTATAGCACCCTTATTTACATTGTTTATAGACGTTATTCGCATTGTTTATAGTCGCCTAGTTGTACAGCTTATCTCTTTTAGCCTATAGGTTGGCACAAAGTATCAAGTACTCATCTTCAGAGATGCACGCTGGCCCAAATTTTTTGGGCCGGCCCGGCCCGCAGTTTTAGGGCCCTTGAATTTTGGGCCCGGCCGGCCCGATTTTTTTTAAATTTTCCGATTCCAATTTTTAATTCGTCATTTTCGTAGCGAACCTTTTTTTCTTTTAACTTCCCGTTCAAAAGGCTTCTCATTTATTTCATTCTGAGGCGGAATTCGACTATCTGAACTGCAAAATTACTCATGATCAATAAGAGTTCAGTCGGTCATGAGCAACAAATTTGCGAAAAACGGGCCCTATCGGGCCCTAGGTTGGGCCCGGCCCGGCCCGGCCCTAGAGGGCCTTGGAAATTTGGGCCCGGCCGGCCCTGGGCCCGGGCCGGCCCGGGCCGCGTGCATCTCTGCTCATCTTCTCACAATGATCTTAGCTGTTTGTTCCATTTTATGGCATTCTCCAGTTTGAACAATTAGAATTTTGAGAATAATTTGAGTTTCAATGAGGATGTTGAACATATCACTTTTTTTTATTGATTTAGGTTGTTCAAGATTTGCTTGGTTGTCGGTTATTATTTTATCAAGAATTCCCAGCTACGCTAGGCTGATTGTTAAGAAAAAAGTGGTTGATTTAATGTAATAATTGCTATTTTCTTTTGCGGAATAAAGTGATTCTAAGTATCGAAGAGAGCACAAAACAACTGACAGACTATTCTCTACTGTTGGGTTAGGAATGCTTGAAAGGTGAGGGATCCGGGCAGAGATAAATTCTTAGAATTAAATGCCTGAGTGGGAGTCATGTAATTGTTGAACAATCCATCTTGACTCCTGACCTGATCTTCCTAATTGTAAGAGGCCATCCGGAACTTCTCGTT